>OX422194.1:1052242-1270170 GCA_949130485.1 Agelas oroides | reverse complement strand
TGTGTGTGTGTGTGTAAGGGCATAATTATACATGTGTTTAGAACAGACTCTAGATGCAATGTGAAGGTGAAATTAACTTGTCACTGAAGACGAAAACACTCACAGAGGAGTTCACTGCAGAGAACGCACTGGCGCCAGTGCTGGACAGGGATGAGAAGCTCTGGGGAGGGGGGCTGGGGACATGAAGAGGAAGACATGTAGCCAGACAGCCGTAGCCTCGTTCTAGTCTGAGGAAGGTAGTGTACCCTGGACAATAGCCTTCCACACACTGTTTTGGAAACATTTTGAAAACAACCTTCTGCCCGACCCTTATAGCCTACCCTTTTTTCATACGAATCAGGAAACAAGACTAAAGCAGCTGAAGAATAATTACGGTTAACATCTGCCATCGCTAAGCAACCAATTACCTAAACCATGTTAATTAACCAATCAGAAGCCCCACATGTCATCCTTATTGTCACAGCTGATATTCCACCTCATAAACCCTTGTCACACTTTATACTACTGTATACTTTCGCAAAGATAACATTTCGAAAAAGCCTGAAAAGGTTGAATGTTCACAGTTATACAAATTTTCGTGACTCGTGATAGCGCAGAGCAAGTCGCGACTCGTGATAGTGCAGTGCATGCTGTGTACTAACGCACACAGCACACGACGTAATTTTGCAGCTTTTCATTTCATGAGTGCAGACCAATTAACTCACAAAGTACACAGTACCACCGCAAAAATGTTAACGTATACAAATACAAAGTGTGTCTAGGACAGAACGAAAAAGCAGGAGTAAGGTCTGGAAACTTGGAACGTACCATGAAGGAGAAAGAAACTGCAAGAAAGGGTTCTCGCGATGTGCATCATGATTTTCAGCTGATCTGTCACCTCCCTTTTCATTGGCTCCTCTTCCTGTAATCTGATTCGTCGCTTTCCCTAGGCCACCACTCCCATGCCCAGACAGCATTATAGTTGGCGTGGTGATGGTGATTGGTTTGATTTCATCGGAGTTCAGCTTCAGAAATCCTCCTGGGGGAACAACCAGGATTGGACATGTCGTCTCAAGAGTGAGGCGGGATGGTACAAGCTAGTTTCGTCCCAGCCTCCTCCTCCCTGGCTTTTGCTGTGTATGGCATGTGGCAAAAGCTGGAGAGAAGCCTGGGAACAAGGCTGGAGCAATCATCACAGTACCTACACCACACATTACAATACATACATGTACTACAATACATTGTGACACACATGAGCCTAGTCTCAGAACCGGTTCAAGTGCAAGGGTCTGGTTCCATGACAACCATAAAGCCTTGTTCCCAGGCCACATAGGAGGACTGGGAACACGACCAAGATACCATACCATGATACGTACATGATGTGTATATCAATTAGTATCATGTATACTTCTGCGTTCGAGTTACTGATGAGGCACTAACCAAACACATATCCCTTAGGTCTACACACGGCTGCTCACAGACAAGCTTGCAAATAACAGACTTTCCATATATGGGCAATGGTTGCTAGGGAAAACACCTGTCATCATGCATTCCACAGACAAAACAACATCCGGCTCATATTAGCCTCATACCCAGGCCATTCATTAAACAGCCTGGCTACGAGGCTAGGCTTCACGTTGCACCATCTGTGGATTGCAACCATTATTTGCACAAACCTTGGGGAGACGTTGAAGTGTCCTGCTGCTTTTCAGATACTGGTTCGTCTGTTAAAATGAAAAAAAAAGGTTTTGTGCATAGTTAGCCTTGTTTCTAGCTCTTTTCTAATTTTTGTTTATTTTGTTTGTTTGTTTGTTTGTTTGTTTGTAATTTTTTGGTGTTTTTTCTTTTATACAGTAATCGCCAAAATCTGGGAAAAGAGAAATAACAGGGTTCTACCCCAGCTAATTAGATTGAGGACTTAAGACCCAAAACCAGCTGTTAGCCAAGCAAAATTAATCATTAGTTACGCAACCTGTCCATGTCCATTTCAACTGTTCACGTGGGCCTTTTTAACATCACCGTTGGTGAGTAGGATTTCAGCAACAATTTGTTAGCGAAAATAACACTACGCTACCTCATTTGGCAAAACTTTTTCTGCAAACTTGATCAGAAATTATGCCATATTTATTAATATCACATTCTATTAACAATCTACACTAGGGACGGTAGTCAGAATTTTAATTTTTATTATTAGTAATAATTAAGTCTGTTTGGCCTTGCTTGATTATACCTTGGTGTCATCTTGTATGGGGTGAAAACTTAGGACCTGTGCAGTGCACAAAACAGAACCACTCTGGGAGAACACTTTATCACTCACTGGGTTTTGAAGGTGTGTGTGATTCAAGCTGGGGTTTGAGTGACGGTTGCTTCAGAGTAAATCCCTGGGTTGCCTTTTGCAGGGATGATGGCCTGAACACAAAGCCTGGAGCTGATCGCTTCTGTGAGGCAGCATCTGTACTGTCTTCCTCATCCCCTGGACCAATCTGCTTCTCTGCAGGTCTCTGAAAAATCAAGAAAAAGACAACACAAAATAAGAAGCACAGACTGCCAGATACATCTGCAGTACCTTTTCTCCAAGCTGGGACATCTTCTTTGATCCAGAAATGGTAGAGAGACGCACTAGCTACACTAAATATTTCTGTCTGGCCGGACCTCTGGCAGACTGCTGGTTGCTGACAGTTTACTGGTGAGCTCTATATGGAACCGTTTTACTCCGGGTTCATTCTCATACCGATTTGGGAATGGAACTATTTATTACACGCATGCGCAGTTATGATCGCAGAGGCCAGCATTTCAAAAGTTTGGCCCCGGCAACGGCAGCACTCGCCGCAGTGCAAGAAGAAGTGCTCATAGAATGGATCCGAAAGCACTTAAAATTGGAATATCAGTCAATATACAGCGTAGTGATGGTAAGTAGACCTGTGAGTTGTTTGAACTTGTTAGCACTGGGATCCTGTAGCCGTCTAGCTTGACTGTTTTGAGGGCATTTCAAAATGGCTAGACCAGCTGCAACTGTGCTTCTGTAGGTCGTGTCCACCCGGCTGCAGTGAGTGACGTAGACACGGAGAGACAGTATGTATCCGTGGAGTGGTTTGAGGGTGGTGAGACGAAAGGCAAAGAGGTGAAGTGCGGTGTCTAGGCCTAGTTTATGGTGTGCTTTTGTTAGAGTTGCTAATTTTTCACACAGGTTGAGTTTGAGCAAATTTACGCCCTAAATGTTGAGCTCTTCTCAAAGCCGAAGATGAATCTCCGCTCTGCCAGCCGCAAGACAATGGCCACTCCATCTGCAAAGGTTAGACTACAATTGTTGATTATTAGTTTCTCATCATCTACCCACATGAGGTTGAATTTATCTTTATTTTGCACATATCAATGACATTAAACAAATGAACAATCAGTATAACGGTGAGTGTAATGCTGTGGTAACAAATGTGTCTGTTTACTGCACAGCATCCAAAAGAACCCAGTGGCGTATAATAAGTGGAAGCCCCTGATGAGAAACAAATTGGGGCATTGATACACTCAACTAATGCCCATTTTGGCTCACTAGCTCCCATTTGACCTACAGCCTTGAAAGAAAACCATCTATGGGCATCTTTGAGCAAGTCTCATTACTGCCAATATAACAGAGTTGCTCTTTTTTTCCACTCAGGCAAAACCGAACCAGTTAAGAGCTATGGAAGATGTTTCAAACACTCCCAATCGACCTCAAAAATGTAAGCAACCATTATGTCTGTGTGCATAAGCTATAGAGCTTTTTCATGTGAAGTCATCACCTTCGAGAATACCAAGAAAAACGGAAGAAAGCCACCTTGCTGGTGTACAATGGTGGTAGTTTCTATGGTAACCATGGCGAATGGAAATATATACTTGTAATGTTTCTAGTATGTGTTGAATCAGACTCAATACCACTGCTATGTAAGTTAATACTAGCATGGGGAGGAGCCTGGGTACGAGGCTAAGTTAATACAGCTGTATAAGTGCTTAACTGTCAATCAATACTGCATATAATTTATTATATTGCCATTGACATATATACTGTACAAGCTGTACACCAAGATGGCAGCTTGAGATTAGTTAAGATTACGTGATGAAACAGCTTTATTGAGTCCCTTCCCTCTTTGTGGTCATACACACAACCCTTTCCAAACTAACCCTCTGTTCATTCTCACAGCTGTGGCAGCTATTGCTCCTCGTGCACGAGATCGGCAGAATGCTCAACTCCCTCCCCCTCCTCCTCCCTCTTCCTCCTCCGTCTCTGTGAAGGCAGGTGGAGAGGGAGACAGAGCGCACATAGTCCCACCGTCTCTTCCCCTCTCCCACCAGCAACAACAACCCCCTCCCAAGGAAAAGCCACCTGGTAAGCAACAATCAACAGTTTGACAATGTAGTGGGTTTTTTGAGCCTTTTCATCGTAGCAAATTCACAGTAAAGAGGCCTACAGCCCATGAACGTTCATCAGTGCAGTAATACAAAGTGTGGCCTATTGGCTAAATCTATAGGTGACGTCATCATAACTCTCCACATGTATCTTTACTTGATAATGAACAATTTTCACCTTGTAATCTGTCCAACCTTCAGTTTGAGAGAATGGGGAAATAAGAAACGACTAAGAACTTGAGCATTACATGATTACCACTAGTGTGTGGTGGATCATTTCCAGCAAGAGTGCATAAGAACGGGTGGCTAGAGTAAGAGCGTGTAATTCCAATAGAAGCCCATAGTCCGGGCAAAATTATTGAACCGTACTGAAAATAGAACACCCGGTCATGTGCGTGCTTAGCAACCCTGCATGATAGCTTATGTCAACGCAGCATGCGCAGCGCGTGTTACTATTTTTAGTACTGGCGGTAAATTCCGCCCGGTTTCGAATTTTACGTAGTTACACACTCTTACTCTAGCCGCCCGTTCTTATGCGCTCTTGTTTCCGGCCATGCACATTTACTAAATGTTACGATACATATTTTCTCTCACATAGCTGTGAAGTCAAGGAAGTCCAACTGTGTAAAGGAGGTTGAGAGACTGAAGAAGAATCGGGAGGAGAGAAGGCATGTACATATGGCTGTGCTCTAGATGACTATGTTGATCTGACCTCTCTTCTTCTCCAGGGCTAAGCAAGCGGAACAGGTGGCACTCAAAAACGAGGTTAGTTGCACTACCACCTGCAGGAGCAACACTCCTGTGCCACCTGCCATATATAGATATGTACATGTGCACCACATTCTTGGGCAGTTTGTTTCTCTCAAAACAATTCTGTATGTCATACTGGCTTCCCTTCCTCCCTCCTCTACTTCATCCCTCCCTCTCCTCCCTGCCTCCTCCCTCCCTCTCCTCCCTGCCTCTCCTCCCTCCCTCTCCTCCCTCCCTCTCCCCCCTCCCTCTCCTCCCTCCCTCTCCCCCTTCCCTCCCTCTCCCCCTTCCCTCTCCCCCCTCCCTCTCCTCCCTCCCTCTCCCCCCTCCCTCTCCTCCCTCCCTCTCCTCCCTGCCTCTCCCCCCTCCCTCTCCTCCCTCCCTCTTCTCCCTCCCTCTCCTCCCTCCCTCTCCTCCCTCCCTCTCCCCCCTCCCTCTCCTCCCTCCCTCCCTCTCCCCCCACCCTGTCTCCCCCTCCCTCCCTCCCTCTCCTCCCTTCAGGACTATGATGTGAGCACTCCCCAGTGGGAGTTTCTGCAGAAGATCAGGTAATTAGAACATGTCAGACAAACACACGAGTGTAATTAGAATCACTTGAGGTGCTTCTACTCTCTTATGTTTAGAGAATATCGGTCCAAAGTAGACTTTTCCCCTCTTGTCGGAGATGAACAAGTGAGTAAATTTCAGACATAGTTGCATATTTCATGCATGCATTCTTCATCCTGATCAATGAGCAGTAAGTTCTGACACTTAAACTTTATGATTTTTTTGGATGATGCACGTAGGTGTCCTACAACAAAATATGTGTCTGTGTGCGAAAGAGGCCGCTCAACAAGAAGGGTGAGAGGTTAATCTTTACCGTATAGTGTTGTTTCTGTACGTGATCCAGCTCTCTGCAAGTGTGTCAGGGTGGCACGGCCATGAGTAGATCATTCAGTCAGCCTTCCATCAAAATACTGGGTGATGCTGGTCTAGTCTTGTTCAGTGCCCACTCGAGCCTTGTTCCCAGGCCTAAATGAAGAGAAGCCAGGGAAGAACTTGATTCTGCTCACAAGCTCCAGTCTTGGTACATGTAGCATATCCCAGTCCCCAATGAGAGAGATCCTAGCCCTCATACTCAGACCATTTGGTAGCTTTGGCAATGAGGGTAAGGAAATCCAGTACTGCTTGTTTGATTTCGTGCAGAGCAAGGGAGGAAAGAGATTGACGTTATCACTGTGGCAGACAAATCCAGTGTGGTGGTAAGAACAATACATTTGTCTTTGTTGTCTTGTTCCCGGGCTCTCACATCTCCAGCTTTCAGTGCAGTATTAGCCTGGTTCTCGGCACCAGGCACTCCTTTCCCCCTCCCCTCGGTGCCAGGAACCAGGCTTAAAGTGTAGTGCAAGAGATAAAAGCTGGAGGTACCTTGTCCCCATTATTTTTTTCTCTACAAGGCTAGGGATGTGAAAGCCTGGATCCAACCAAGGCTACACTGCATTTGTGCACAATTGATGCATACGTATTTAGTTGTGTACATATAACTGACCATTACTGTGCTATTTCGGGCAACTAGAATTACTGTTGTTTGTATTTTCTCTATCCACCCAAAATGTCTTTCATTATGTCTTCCACAGGTGCATGAACCAAAGGTGAAAGTTGACCTGACCAAGTACCTGGACAACCAAAACTTCTGGTACGTTCCTTTCCACCACCACGATTCACACAACCCTAGCCACGTTCCCAAGCCTTCACCCAGTTTCTGGTTGCTTGCAGTATGGAAAAGCAGAAGAGAGTTTTTCTGTATTGCAAGTCACCAGAAGCTGGGCGAGGGCCTAGTCTCGTCCCCAGACCCTCCCGAAAAGCGGTAAGAGGGTCTGGTGTTCTGAACGACATTTCTTGTCACATGGGGCGGAGCCTAGGGCATAAAGAATGTCATAATTACATTTTACATCTGGGACTCGAATTTTCTGACATCTTAGACTGCTGCACGGTATGGTTTACAGGTAAGTTTTTTCTACCTCCAATTTGGTTCAAAATAGAATCGCTTACGTCATGCACATACAATTATGTGTTCTAGAATCTGATTCGAGCTCTCAGATCGGGGAGCTACCCCGCCCCATGTGACAAAAAAAGTCGCTCAGAACACCAGACCCTCTTTCTCGCACGTGCGAGAGGGTCTGGGCATGAGACTAGCGAGGGCCTTGGAACGAGGCCAACGCAACCTCATTCCCTCCATTTTTTGGTAAGTGGTATAATATGCATATAAGTGAATCCCAAGCCTTGTGCAGTGTTTGTTGTTTACAGTATGAAATGTACACAAATTTGTACCGTAAGCGACAGATGTTGTAAAGAACCAGACCCTCGCACGCGGAGGAGGAGGAGGGTCTGGTTCCGAGACTACATAAGGCCTTGCTAGTGAACTGTAGGCTGCCAATTTCCCCCTAGAAACAGGACGTGGGAATATTACTAATGGCCCGGGGAGTCTGTTATTGTATATGACAAGAATTCTGCATTGATTTTCCGTTCAGCTTTGACTACTCTTTTGATGAAAGTGTCAGAAATGAAGTTGTCTATCGGTAAGATTTCCAACGGCTTGCTATGGCAGTGACAAGGGCCTGAATGCACTGTGTACTCTCCAGCTTCACAGCACAGCCACTCGTCCACACTATATTCAATCGTGGGATGGCCACTTGCTTCGCATACGGACAAACAGGCAGTGGCAAGACTCATGTGAGTGTTAAGTACGTAAATGAAATGCTTTGTCATAAGATTGTCCTATAGCCCTGTCCCCAGGCTCCCCCCCCCCCCAGCTATTGTTGCATAATGTATGCCTCAATAGCTGAGGGGGAGCCTGGTATTCGGGCTAAGATGACTGTCTCCGGCTAGCCTCATTCCCAGGCCATTCCCGCCTCCAGTTTTTGATCGCTTGCAGTATAAAAACGGAGGGGGAAGGCCTGGGAGAAAGAGTCACGTGCGTGGCGTCAGGTAGACGTGAGGGTAGACGTGAGGGGGGGGCGGTGCCCGACGAAGAATCTCGAGGTCCTTCTTGTAATATCTTGTCCAAGAACTTGAGACTGTAACATTCAAAAGACAGTGTCAATACAGCTCATTGTTCGGTAGACGCGAGGCTGATCAACGCAAAGTTTGTGAATTGCAACGATCGGGCACCGCCCCCCTCATGTCTACCCCCATGCCTACCTGACGTCACGCATGTGACTCTTTCTCCCAGGCCTCCCCCCTCCGTTTTTATACTGCAAGCAATCAAAAACTGGAGGCGGGAACGGCCTGGGAACGAGGCTAGTCTCCGGCTGCTGATGTGCTACCAACCTCATTCCAAGGCTGTAGGCATGGGAATGAGGCTACTCAGAAGCACAATTCACACCTATACCTCTGTATTCTCTGGTAATATGAAACTGAAATGAACATATTATGGGAATGAAGCTCACATTGTGAACATCATATTTCATCTCTGCAGACAATGGGTGGGGTTTTCAGTGGCAAGGAACAGGACGCTACCAGAGGCATCTATGCACTGGCTGGTATGTTAACAGATCATTCCAGCATAGTTTTGAGAGGCTTCAAAAGCAATTCCACAAGTGGTTCTCCCTTTGGATTGTTTGGTGCTTTGTACGCACTTGGCAGTGCTGCCATATATGGCACCAGGATTTTCACTCCTCATTTTTGAGCCACTAGACGGGCCAAGAAACTTATCAGTTATGTAACACAGAGTACCCCACCAGAGTGATGTCGTGATCTGGATTGTCCAGTTAATTGCTAATCCATTGCTTCAAGAACGATTTCTGGGCATCAGAAGCTTCTAGCGTGCTGGGTTCACTTGGATTGGGGGGTAATTTCAACCATACTGAATCTGTCTATTAGGTCGAGATCAATCACTGCCGTTCATCTAGCTCTTAACAGCCACATAAATGCCGTTTGGAGGTCACAAAGGCATGCAATGTTACTTCTGACTGGCGAGGCACTTTCAGCATCACGAAAACCCCCCTAAACCCATCATGATCTTTGCCGCACAGCGTTTCCGATTGTTGTATTGATGGTTTTTAGTCCTTGGAATGTTCTTCAATGCATAGTGCACGTGACTGTGTCGGACCTCCTCTGGTACCCCACCTACACATGTACAGTACCATAGCGCACGTGACTGTGTCGGACCTCCTCTGGTACCCCACCTACACATGTACAGTACCATAGCGCACGTGACTGTGTCGGACCTCCTCTGGTACCCCACCTACACATGTACAGTACCATAGCGCACGTGACTGTGTCGGACCTCCTCTGGTACCCCACCTACACATGTACAGTACCATAGCGCACGTGACTGTGTCGGACCTCCTCTGGTACCCCACCTACACATGTACAGTACCATGTGTAGCATGTGCAAAGTCATGGTAGCTGTATGTCGATCTCTTAACATCCTGTGATCTTTGATGAGCAGCGATTTTATGCCCCTAAATGCTGTGTGTGTGGCTGGTGATGCACCTATACATTTCTCTTTTTTTTTTCTCCTCCTACATCAGCTGCAGACGTGTTTCGACTGAACTCTCTTCCGGAGAACGAGAGCAAACAGTTGGATATCAGTGCCAGCTTCTTTGAGATCTACAGTGGGAAGGTAATGGAGGATGGTAGCTTCATGCCTGTCGCACCCCTTCACCTCCTTTCCCTACCCTCCTCTCCCTATCCTTCTCCCCCTATCCTCCCCTATCCTCCTCCCCCATCCTCCTCTCCCTATCCTCCTCACCCTATCCTCCTCCCCCATCCTCCTCCCCCTATCCTTCTCCCCCTATCCTCCTCCCCCTATCCTCCTCCCCCTATCCTCCTCCCCCTATCCTCCTTTCCCTATCCTCCTCCCCCTATCCTCCTCCCCCATCCTCCTCCCCCTATCCTTCTCCCCCTATCCTCCTCCCCCTATCCTCCTCCCCCTATCCTCCTTTCCCTATCCTCCTCCCCCTATCCTCCTTTCCCTATCCTCCTCCCCCTATCCTCCTCACCCTCACTTAACTTCCTCACTCCCTTACCTCCTCATCCCCTCACCCCTAATCCTCCTCTCCCTCTCACCTCCTCACCCCACCAACCAGGTATTTGACCTGCTAAACAGGAAGAACAAGTTGAGGATTTTAGAGGATGCGAAACAGCAAGTGCAGGTACATGCAGTGCTTGTTTACTAGTGTTGCCTACCATGGGCCATCTTACATTACGTGGAATTAGTTGGTGAATTTTGCTTCAGTCTAGTATAAACTGTGGCTATCTGCTTGTGATATGTGAGTGTATGGTGTATGTAACTTGTTCGTGCTGTCATCACAGGTGGTTGGTTTACTGGAGAAGCCAGTTGGCTGCGTTGAGGATGTCTTGCAACTCATCCAGCTCGGAAACAATTGCAGGTAGGGTGAAATGGAGGGAGGGAAGGTGGGAGGATGGGGAGGGGGGGAGAGGGAGAGGGAGAGGGAGAGGGAGAGGGAGAGAGAGAGGGAGAGGGAGAGGGAGAGGGAGAGGGAGAGGGAGGGGGAGGGGGAGGGGGAGGGGGGTGGGGGTGGGTGGGGTGGAGGAGAGGGAAGGGTAGAGTAAATGAGTAGTTGGGAGGGAGAGAGAGAGGCCCAGGAAGGAGGGGTGGGAGGGGTGAGTGGGAGGAAGAGAGGATAAATAGATGAGAGAGAGAGAGAGGGTGAGTGGGTGGGAGAGTGGGAGGGAGTAGAAGGCTTGAGCTGCAGCTAGAATCGTTTCTCATAACTCATCCCGTGTCAATCCCTACAGAACATCAGGCACGACTTCAGCCAACCAACATTCATCAAGATCGCATGCCGTGTTCCAGATCATTGTCAGAAAGAGGCAAGTCGAGGTTTTGCTATCGCCCATGTAGTGTGCATGCCTCTGCTCTCATAGTTTAGTTTCTCCTTTCTCCTCAGCGCTTCAAAGAAGCTGTATGGGAAGTTGTGCATGCCTCTGGTCTCATAGTTTAGTTTCTCCTTTCTCCTCAGCGCTTCAAAGAAGCTGTATGGGAAGTTGTGCATGCCTCTGCTCTCATAGTTTCTCCTTTCTCCTCAGCGCTTCAAAGAAGCTGTATGGGAAGTTGTGCATGCCTCTGGTCTCATAGTTTAGTTTCTCCTTTCTCCTCAGCGCTTCAAAGAAGCTGTATGGGAAGTTGTGCATGCCTCTGCTCTCATAGTTTCTCCTTTCTCCTCAGCGCTTCAAAGAAGCTGTATGGGAAGTTGTGCATGCCTCTGCTCTCATAGTTTCTCCTTTCTCCTCAGCGCTTCAAAGAAGCTGTATGGGAAGTTTTCACTGATTGACTTGGCAGGTAGGAACGTGCTTCAGTAATTGCGTATTCTGACCCCACTCCACTTACTGTCAGTTGTAGTAGGAGAAGCAGAGAACAAGGTTGGTGAGCATTGTACTTTTACTTATTATTTTAGGGAATGAGAGAGGCGCTGACACAGCAACTTCTGACCGACAGACGAGAATGGAGGGGGCAGAGATAAACAGAAGCTTACTGGCACTGAAGGTGCACAACCATAGTCTCATTCCCAGACTATCAACTGTAGTATGAGGTCTGGGAACAAGATTGACAAACTGATGTCAGCTCTGTCTTTTTCACATTAGCCTAGTTCCCAGGCCCCTTCCCCCCCGAATGGCCTGGAGACAAGGGACTACTCTTAATACTCTTGTTTATTATCACTAATGCACTTGCTGCTTCAACCTTTCTCTGGTTGTCACTAGGAGTGTATTCGAGCTCTGGGACGAAAGGGAGCTCACTTGCCGTTCAGAGGGAGCAAACTGACCCAGGTGAGTATCATCCAGTAAGTATCTTCACTACAGTGTATATCACTACTACCTCAATAATACCATCCATCTGACTGTTTGTTGTTTGTTTGTTTGCTTGTTTGTTTGTTTGTTTGCTTGTTTGTTTGTTTATCAATCTCCATCTCCCAGTCCTCCCAGTGTAGTTGAACATGACCTGTGCCCAGTATAACCTCTAGACTTGCCTTTTATTGAGATGTGGTTCATGTATGAACTGGTTAGCCTTGTTTCCAGGCCCTACCCAGCTTTTGGTTGCTTACAGTAATGCCAAAAGCTGGTCAGGAACCCGGGAACAAGGGTATGAAGTACTATTGAACTGGCTATGGTGAGTAAGGAGTGTGTGTGTCTTCATTGTAGGTGCTGAAGGACTCTTTTGTTGGAGACAACTCACGAACATGCATGGTGAGATTAACATACAGTCATAATGTACTTGACTGCTGTTTCCATCAGTTGACTTTAGTGGGAGGGGAGGAGGGGGGAAGGTGAGAGGAGGGAGGGAAGGCATGTCATCTTCTGTCTGATTGTCTTGCTCCACTGTGTGTTCTGCAGATTGCCATGATATCCCCTGGATTCAACTGTTGTGAACACACACTAAACACACTCCGCTATGCTGACAGGTTCAGTGGCTGCACTGTTACTCTCCCCTCTCATTCTTCCTTTCCCTCTCACCCATCATCTCCCCTCTACTCCTCCCTCGTCTGACTCCCTTATGGGTGCATCATCAACCATATTGCAAGCATTATCAGTTTTAAAACATAGCCGCCAGCAGCTTATAAACTTATAGGTGCCTCAAACTTGAGACCATGTATGCAAGATTTCAAAGATAGTAGGGTAACACGACATGGCGTTACTAATACATGCCTCCCTGAGCAAAAATAAATTCAGGCACTCTTCCCCCTTCCTCTGACTCCTCCTCCAGAGTAAAAGAACTCCGGGGAGGAGGTGCAAGTTCAGTTGCCATGGCAGCCCCAAAGCAGTCAGACGTCCTTCGTCCTGACAAGCCAGTGGAACCTTCTGATCTCCAGTACCTGCACTTGAGCGTACAGAAGGTGATAAGCAATACCATTACAATGATCAGGATTGTGCTGTCAGTCCAGCACTTGCTTCCTGGCTACTGCATCTGAAAGTATAGCCTCGTACCCAGGCCACATGGGAGGAGAGAAACGTTTCTCACCTCTCGCGCGGCCTGGGTACAAGGCTACTGAAAGTGAACCACCGGACACACACAACTAAGCAGTCACTCAGTTTCTAATACCTACTGCTGACACAACCTGGTCTTGGGAAGGGGGGGGGGGGGGGGGAGTTTCCCATGCAAAACTCTGCTTTTTCCAGGATGAATCTCATTATTCCCATCAGACCTCAATGGGAGTTAGTCTCATTCCCAGGTTCCATTCATTGACCGCTTGCAAGAATTCAAACCCTAGTTTGTCAGTTGGTAAGTATAATTGTTTCTCTCTCTCTGTCCAGGAGGGAGAGGAGTTGGACAAGTCTGCTGAGTTACTAACGTTCCATGAAGCCATTAACAATCTGGTGGAGAGTGAGGAGCAGCTGGTGGAAGAACACAAGGCAATAATTCAGGTGTGGGGCGGGGGGACTAGAGGATGTGCACCCATGTACACACAAATAACAACAATAAGTACACATACAAACGTAACAAACAACACATTTGCAAACAACCTACAGGAGGACATGGAACTACTAGATGAAGAAAGAAAACTGTTGGAATATGTCAATGACGTTGATCATGATATTGAAGGTGTCGGCCTCTCTCCCTCTCTCTCTGGAAAGGCAGACTGTTTAAGCCTCTCTTTTCCCCCTATAGAGTACGTGAAGAGCCTAGAGGCTATTGTCAGCCAAAAGGTGGAACGCCTCTCAAACTTTAAAGGTGAGGCAGGCAATAATCGTAGAAGCTGTGTCATCTAACCACATCCTTCCTTCCCCTCACTTACAGAACGCATCCAAGACTTGCGGCAAAGATTGGAAGAGGAGGAGACTGCAAGCAAGAATGTGAAACACCTCCCTCCTGTACTCTGACCCCTAGCAAACCAGATAGCCCCAGCACAAGTTTGCAAAACTCCATGTCATATTACATGTCCAAGTGATACTTACAAATTTCATGTCTTATGTCGTATACCAGATCTTTACAGGTGAACAAAGCCGTTATATATAATTGTATCTTCACATATTCCACAATCTAGATCTCATGTCAGAATTATAGTAGCTGTGCAACCTTGGCTGGCAGAGGTTGTGATCTGAAACTACAGCAGTTCTGGTTATGACACTGACCAAGGTTGTGTGGTCAGCAAGTGTTGGGTAAACACCTAGGAACTATGTGTAAGTAGTGTCCAGACTCAATTCGCAAAGCCCTCAGCACTAGTAACTATCTCTGTGCTGCTGCATTTGAGATGGCAACCTGTGATAATTCCACCATGCAGCTGCATGTATCTTTGCATTGGGGTTAGTATTATTAGATTCCCAGTGTTGTTCAAGTATAGAGCCATATATAGCTAGCCTCGTTCCCAGCCCTCCACCACAGCTATCCATCGTCGCTTGTGCGTTATTCGTACTGCAAGTGACGATAGCTGTGGTGGAGGACTGGGAACGAGGCTAGCCATAGCAGAGTGAAGTAGAGACAAGTCGAGTAAAGTTGATCAGTAGTGAAGTAGAGACAAGTCAAGTTGATCAATAGTGAAGTAGAGACAAGTCAAGTTGATCAACAGTGAAGTAGAGACAAGTCAAGTTGATCAATAGTGAAGTAGAGACAAGTCAAGTTGATTAATAGTGAAGTAGAGACAAGTCAAGCCATAGTGAAGTAAACTAGGCTCCTACTACTCTACTATCTATGCTAAAACTAAAGTCAACTATTTCTGAAGGAAGTACCGGTATCATAAAGTTCATGGGGAAATCACTGCCTGACATACATATGTTTTTGCCAGACAAAGTGAGACAGAAGTCCTAGTACTGCCACACAAGGTGCAAACCCTGGCCTGCTGAATAGCCTATGCAGGCCAATTTCTTTAATTCTCAAAGCTGTTAGTTGACAAACATGACCAACCCTATAAGACATTTAAGAGAATATTAACTGGCCACTTGGCTAGTTTTCTTTCTGTGTTTCTTAATGTCTCTTGTGATTACCATAATAGAAAGTAATACAGACCCCTCCTTTACCTGCCTAAGAGATACATTTTGTTAGCAAAGTCTTCCAGTAAACAGTCCATTCCATGGCCACCTTGGGTCGAGGTCAGTGCTTAGAAATTTAAAGCTCCATGCAACACACTACCTATAGTGCACAGCACGCATGCACCATATTTAAATGCCATGATTTTCTAGTCTTCTTTCAACAAGTGCAGACTTTCTTATAGTCACGCCTTGTTGTTTTTATGATGTGTAGACATAGTGTGTTTGCCTTGCTTTTGTTGTTTCCTGTTTCATTAATTTGTATGAGTACGGTAGTAAGACTGAGTGGTAGCCTGGAGGCTGTGTGGATGTTTCCTGCATGATAGTGTTGCAATAGTCTTGAGTTCGCCACTTGCCGGTATAGTGCATATAGGTCACTATATACTGATTTAGGGCAGCCCGATTGCAACTCGCAAGTGCACCAGAGGTTGTGTGAAACTGTAAATGAGTATATTGCTGTATAATAGCTAGTGGGCAATGTCACTTCATCCTTGGTGCATGTGACAGTTGGGCAGACTGGTGGAGATACATCACGGGTGAGGAAGAGCATCAGATGGATGAGGAGCTGATAGATGAGATTTTCATTACTGAAAGTACAAGCTATACCATGATCTAGCTATAAGATTAGTGTGTGGTTAGGGCTGGAGTATTGAAGATGGGGAATTCCGGAATGTGCCAGTCGCGACTTAATGATTTGACGTCATTCACGGCGTTTTTTTTTAACGGACATGCGCGCCCGGGCCCTCGCCAGTGTCGCCACAGGTTAGTCGTCCGCAGTGACAACTGTATGCAAACAGGAGAAAAAGTATTTAGCTATGTCGATCCATACACTTATTCTGCTAACCGCAGCAGCAGTAATTAGCTGTAACGCTTCATGTGGAGAGTACGACTCGACTCAATACATCTGCTGCAATGGAACGCTCCAAAGAAAACCCAATCCGAACGGGGGCAACGGAATAAACAAATGCTGCGGTACGCAGGCCTACGATGTGACTCAATCTATCTGCTGCAACGAAACGATCCAAAGCAGACCTAATCCGAACGGTGGTAACAAATGCTGCGGCACGCTAGCCTACGACGTGACTCAATCCATCTGTTGCAATGGAACACTCGGAAACTCGAATCAATCCATCTGCTGTAGTGGAACGCTCCAACGAAAACCTAATCCGAACCGTAATTCAATCAACGAATGCTGCGGCACGCAAGCCTACGACGTCACTCAATCCATCTGCTGCAATGAAGTGGTCCAAAGTAGACCTAATCCGAACGGGGGTAACGAATGCTGCGGCACGCAAGCCTACGACGTCACTCGATCCATCTGCTGCAACGGAACGATCCAAAATAGACCCAATCCGAACGGTGGTAATGGTAACGAATGCTGCGGCACGCAAGCCTATGACGTCACTCAATCCATCTGCTGCAACGGAACGATCCAAAATAGACCCAATCCGAACGGTGGTAATGGTAACGAATGCTGCGGCACGCAAGCCTACGACGTCACTCAATCCATCTGCTGCAATGAAGTGGTCCAAAGTAGACCTAATCCGAACGGGGGTAACGAATGCTGCGGCACGCAAGCCTACGACGTCACTCAATCCATCTGCTGCAACGGAACGATCCAAAATAGACCCAATCCGAACGGTGGTAATGGTAACGAATGCTGCGGCACGCAAGCCTACGACGTCACTCAATCCATCTGCTGCAATGAAGTGGTCCAAAGTAGACCCAATCCGAACGGGAGTAACAAATGCTGCGGCACGCAAGCCTACGACGTCACTCAATCCATCTGCTGCAATGAAGTGGTCCAAAGTAGACCTAATCCGAACGGGGGTAACGAATGCTGCGGCATGCAAGCCTACGACGTCACTCAATCCATCTGCTGCAATGAAGTGGTCCAAAGTAGACCCAATCCGAACGGGAGTAACGAATGCTGCGGCACGCAAGCCTACGACGTCACTCAATCCATCTGCTGCAATGAAGTGGTCCAAAGTAGACCTAATCCGAACGGGGGTAACAAATGCTGCGGCACGCAAGCCTACGACGTGACTCGATACACCTGCTGCAATGGAACACTCAAAAGTAGACCTAATCAAGAGGGGGGTAACGGCACTGAAACCTACGAAGCTACCACGGAATCACCCTACTACAGTTATGTCACTAAATGACAGTATTTAGTTTGATTATTATGGTGAAAGGTTAGAATGTACCCTTTTATCACCCACTAGTAATAATCAAGTAATTACTATTGTTTTGCTTTCTTATGTTGAGTTTGTTTGCCTATTTAGGTTGATCATTGTAGACTTGCAGTGTTAGCCTCATTCCCAGGTCATTTCTCTCCTCCCACATGGTCTGGGAATGAGGCTACTTTAGTGCATGTTCAATGGCAGATCGGTCTAGTCAGTATGCAGAACATTTCAAGGATGTTGGGTGAATAAAATATTGATTTACATCTAGGTTGATGGTTGATCAATTTCACCTTCACTTGAAAAAATATGACAACGGCACAAACATCACTGGAAGTCACACACATTAGTCACTGCTGTTCCTACCCTGTGATGCCCTCACACTCCCCTCTGACACTCCCCCTCCTCCTCCTCCCCCACTAGCTGGAGACACCGATCTAGACCCACCACTCTTTTGCATGATGTCCACCACCGTAATTCCCACACAGTCGCGACTCATTGCCATCCCCGGCATCTGTATCCACTCATTGGTGAGTGGGTCGTATCTCTCCATAGAGGTAAGGTAGGTAGTGCCATCAAACCCCCCTGCAACATAGAGGAAGCCGTCCAGGATGGTACACCCCAGCCCACTGCGAGGATTCAGCAGGTTCGCCACTGTGGTCCACTGGTTCAAACTGGGAATATACCTACGTGTAGAAATGCACAGAAAATTAAGAAAGGAAACCCCCAATGGAACACTTATTAAGTATCCACAGCATATCAGGAAATATGTATAGGTTATACAACGAGGTGGAGGTCTCTACGGGATATACACTACCGAGGGCCGCAGGCCCGAGGTTGTGTATACCGTAGAGACCGAACCGAGTTGTATAACCAACTTGTACCATGGCCTCGAGCTTTTAGTAAACACGCGTACCGAACACCTGCACGGCCTCGAGCTTTTAGTAAACACGCGTACCGAACACCTGCACTGCCAACGGTCCGTTTAAATAGCCGGCACTGTTCGGTTGATTTTCACATCGCCGAAAGAAAGAACAAAGCAATGGAAGACGAACTAGACTCCCTTCTCTCGCAACTCGACCCTCAAGAACTGTCATCGCACTTCGACATGTACAATGACCCCACCCACTCACGTGAATCACAGCCACGCCTCGGTCTCGGGCCGTCATCATCCACTAACGAGCCCCTCCCCTCTCCGTGCACAAGCGGCAACCGTTTTCATACGCTGAAGACAGACAGCGAGGTCGAAGAAGCCAGGAAGAAAGCTGTTCCTAAGAATACCGACAAGAACACCAGCTGGGCTGTGAACATTTGGAAAGAATGGAGTGCTCACCGCCGCAAAGTGTGCACTTCTTTCACCGAGTGGCCGACTCATCTCCTGATAACGGAACCATCACAGCTGGACTACTGGCTCAGCAAGTTTGTGCTGGAGACCAGGAAGGGCAATGGTAACCATTATCCACCTGACACTCTGTACAGCATTTGCAGTGGATTGCTGAGGTACATCCGAGAGACAAGGCCACAGATGAATATTTTTAAAGATCCTGTATTTGCCGGATTCCAGAGAACCTTGGACAGTGAAATGAAACGGTTACGTGCACTTGGTCTTGGAGTCAAAAAGAAGCAGGCAGAACCAATTACTATTGAAGAAGAAGACCTGCTTTGGGAGAAGGGCTTCTTGGGAGATGCAAACCCTCAACAACTCCTAGACACAATGCTTTTCCTCTGTGGAGTCCACTTTGCTCTTCGGAGTGGTGAAGAGCATCGCAGTCTCCAGCTGTCACAGTTTGAGTTGGTGTGCCCAAAAGATGGACGTGCTCACCTCATTTACACCGAAAACTACTCCAAAAACAACCAGGGAGGCTTGCTACATCGCAAGGTCAAACCTAAAGCTGTGACTTGTTATGCAAATGAGTCAAATCCCAATCGGTGTCTCGTTCACTATTTTCAAAACTATCTGAAGCACCGTCCAGCAGATTGTTCTACCTTCTACTTGACTCCACTGAGAAAGATCAAAGGTGACATATGGTACAGCAAAATGCCTGTTGGTCATAACACACTGTCAGGAACTGTTGCTCGTGTATGCAAACAAGCAGGCATTCCTGGCTTCAAAACTAACCATTCACTTCGAGTGACTAGTGCTACTCGCCTCTTCCAGAGTGGAGTTGACGAGCAACTGATTATGTCCCACACTGGACACAGGAGTGTTGATGGTGTTCGCTCCTACAAGCGAGTTTGTGAAGACCAGAAAAAATCTGTGTCTGACGTCCTAAACTCCGCAAGTAATGGACATTCAGAAGCCTACTGTGTGCAAGAAAAGCCAGAAAGTCCCAAGAAGATGAGACTCAATGAACTCCCTGTTACAAGTTGTCATCACGCTGCTTTGTCACAAGAAACCATGAATGCATCATCATTCAAGCCTACTTTTAACTTTGCTGGCTGTTCATCTGTAACTATCAACTACAACATATCCTAGTGTCACTGTTGTACACCTGCATTCTTCACATTGTTTACTGTATACTTTTATTAGCTTCTGTATACAATCTTAGTTTACTGTATATTTAAGAACAGTAAATAAAATTTCCTTTGAAGACAGTGCCCTCAGAGAAGAGTGTCTAAATATTTAGAAACCTCCTAGGAGGTGTCTATGAAATTTAGAAACCTCCAATAAACCAATCTGATTGGTCCAATGGTTACAGCCATGGTACAAGTGATTGACATTTTAACACCTGCAATTTTTTAAGCAAGTGTGAATCACACCTTTAATCCTGTAGCTACAAGGAAGCTAGGCTCCATTGACATTAATTGTATTGGCAACATTTCAAACTGAATCAGCTGAAAACTGCGACAACAAACACGTACGAACCACACATTTTTGGAACCCCCAGGGTGGTGAAAAACTTCTTGTGAATGAAACCCCAACCAATAAAATTGGAGGCTTTGGACGAGGGTAATCCAAAGCCTCCAATTTTAGAATCACTTGCAAGAACTTGGCATGATCCGGCAAAAACCTTTTCAAGGATCTTGCAAGATGGATTCTTGCCAAGAGACCTTGTCAGTATCATGTAACATCATGCAAGATCTCTCAAGATCATGCAAGGCATTTAAAGTAGGGAATAATTATATGCATACCTTTCTACTGAGTTGTGCCTCGTAGTGGCATCGCAGCCACCCACGGCATAGATTGCCCCTCCCAGTGCCTTGACCCCAGGAAACTTTCTGCAGGTGTGCATGGGTGCTATGGACGACCAGGTTTTGGTGGTCGTGTTGTAACCCTCGGCTGTGTTCAGGTTTGAACCGTCAGATCCACCAACTGCATAGATCATACCTGCATGAGAGGGAAGGGAGTGAAGAAAAGGGGGAGAGGGGAAGGGAGTGAAGAAAAGAGGAGGGGAAGGGGAAGGGAAGGAAAAGAAAAGAAAAGGGGGAGAGGGGAAGGGAGTGAAGAAAAGGGGGAGAGGGGAAGGGAGTGAAGAAAAGAGGAGGGGAAGGGGAAGGGAAGGAAAAGAAAAGAAAAGGGGAAGAGGGGAAGGGAGTGAAGAAAAGAGGAGGGGAAGGGGAAGGGAAGGAAAAGAAAAGAAAAGGGGGAGAGGGGAAGGGAGTGAAGAAAAGAGGAGGGGAAGGGGAAGGGAAGGAAAAGAAAAGAAAAGGGGAAGAGGGGAAGGGAGTGAAGAAAAGAGGAGGGGAAGGGGAAGGGAAGGAAAAGAAAAGAAAAGGGGAAGAGGGGAAGGGAGTGAAGAAAAGAGGAGGGGAAGGGGAAGGGAAGGAAAAGAAAAGAAAAGGGGAAGAGGGGAAGGGAGTGAAGAAAAGAGGAGGGGAAGGGGAAGGGAAGGAAAAGAAAATAAAAGGGGAAGAGGGGAAGGGAGTGAAGAAAAGAGGAGGGGAAGCGAGAAGTGAAGTTGTAGGTAATTGGGAATTTAGCATATTAACTTCCTCACCTTCACATGCGCATGCACCCAGTCCAAATCTCTTGGAGGTCATATCTGGGATGGGGGTCCACTTGTTAGTGCCAATGTCAAACTGTTCCCCACTCCTCAGGGGAGAGACTCCGTCAAACCCACCAATTGCATAGAGTAGTCCTGGAGAGAACAGAGAAGGAGCTTCATGCAATCTCGGTAAGAGGCTAGCCTCGTACCCAGGCCACGTGGGAGGCCTGGGTAAGAGGCTAGGTAAGAGGCCTGTATCATGCAACAGTGATAAATGCTAGCCTCATTCCCAGTCCTCATACCACAGCTATTGTCACCTGCATTACTTGACCTATTGCGTTTTTCCAAGTTCTTGCAACTGTCAGCTGCAACAGTGTCAATCAATCATGTGAACCAATCAGAGAGCAAACTCCGCAATTTGATTGGATGGTACAATTCTCGATCTCGCAACCGGATGTTGCAAGAACTTAGAAAAACACAGTACAAGCGACAATAGTAGTCTCGTGCCCAGACCCTCCCCACACGTGCGAGAAAGAGGGTCTGATGTTCTGAGCAACTTTTCTTGTCACAGCTCTCCGATCTGAGAGCTCGAATCAGTTGCAGAATGCGTAATTATATGCGGTGACGTAGCAATCGAGCACGAGATCTAGTATGCATGCAGTGCACGGGGAATGCAATAATTACATTCTTTCTGCCGTTCGACCCCACCCCATGTGACAAGAAAAGTCGTTCAGAACACCAGACCCTCTTCCCGCTTTTCGGGGGTGGGGTCTGGGCACGAGACTACGACAATAGCTGTGTTGGAGGTCTGGGAATGAGATTAGATAAATGCTGAACAGGAAGCAAGACCTGGTCTGATTCCCAAACCTTACTATACAGAGAATCCATATGGTATGCAAAGAACCCAGACTCTTTCCCAAAAGGGGGGGATTGGACAACAACATTCTTCAAATTTCAGCGGCATGATTTGATTGGCTCATTTGCCAAATTATGTCATGGGCTTCCTCACACTTCCAATTTACTGAAGTCCAGTAAGCCAACGGCTAACCTATAGTGTGTAGATGTACTATATTGGATGCACACGCACGCATGCATGCACACACACGCACACACACACATACACACACACGCACACGCACACACACACATGCACCACACACACACACACTCACACACACACCTCCAGTGGTGACCACACCCACTCCATTCCTTGCAACAGACATCTCAGGGAGGGCGCTCCATTGGTCAGTTGCGACATCATAGCACTCCACGCTGTTTAGCCGCGAGGACTCATTGCTCCCACCAACAACAAAAACAAGGTTTTCAAGAGTTGAGACCCCGGCTCCCCATCGGCTAGTGCCCATGGGGGAGAGAGTGTACCACTGTCGCTGCCGAGGGTTGTACTGCTCAATGGAGGACGTGGGTTCACGCCGACCCATGCCACCCACTGCTAGGATTACCTGGGAGGGGGGGAGGGGGGGAGGTGTGTGTGTGTGTGTGTGTGTGGGGGGGGGGGGGGGGGGGGGGCGTACTAGACTATAGTCTCATTCCCATACCACACCATCTTTACACTTCTGTTTGTGTTGACAATAATAATAATACATGGAAGCAGAAGAGGGGTGAAAAATGGGAAAAGCCTGGGAGCATTCACTACGTGGATGACACCAGGTGGACACAAGGGGGAAACAATACAGAAGGAGAGAGGACCAATTCCAAACACTGCACTAGATCATGAGGTCCACTGCTGGTCAGGACTTCAGATAATTGCGTGGTTGAAATTACTTTTCTCGACTGGAAAAAACAAACAAACAAACAAACTCGCTTCAAACTCGCTTCAAACTTAGTAATATTCAAATCTGGGCCCCTCCCCCCTACATCCACCTCACATCCACTCACGTAATGAATGGCTTTTCCTGTTTTATGACATTCTTCCGCTTTAATGAAAATGAAAGCGTAAAAACGAGGGAGGCTTCAGAACAAGGCCTCCTCTTTTCCTACCTGTACTTTGGAAGATGCGCTCCTGGGTTGTGTACGCAGGCTCTTCATGTTGGCTCTCCTCTCTGGTAGCAGGTGATACTCCATGGCCTCCATCACCAGCCGCATTGCTCTCGGACTCTCTTCCACCACCCTCTCCCGTCCCACACAGTCACACAGGAAGGACGGCTGTAGTAGAGGAAGACGTACCTGTGTGTGTGTATGCGTGTGTGCATGTATATGTGTGCCTGCACATAGCTGAAGTGAGTTTTCCAAACCACTAAAATTCCCAGGCCTCAATCCATAGCTTGTAATCAAGAGCACATGATGACGTCATTTTTATTGCGCAATAAAAAATGACGTCAATATGCACTCTTGTTGTAATACAGAGAAGCAGAGGACAGATAGTTGGAAGTGGGGGGGGGGGGGGGGGGGGGGGCAAGAACAAGGGTAACTAAAGTCCACTCACCTGTCCAAGAAGGTCTCCAATGTATCGATCTCTATTTGCAGGATCATGCTTGATCCATGCAACAACCGCTTCAAACACTTTCTCTTCAGAAGGAATACTCAAATCATCGGCTGAAATCAAACCAATCAGTAGATCAACTTCAAGCTTCAAGAATTCGTCCGATTGTACCACTTGTTGGAAATTCCGCTTTGCGAAATCCTCAGCGAGTTTACTGAGCTGTGGACATGAGTGTGTGTCTGCGAACGCACGTACACCAAGACAGTTCCCAAATCCCAAGTGTCGCTTCATGAATTCACAGCAAGCTTCTTTCACAGCTGTGATTTGGAACATGCAAGCAGCTGGCAACACCTCTTGGACATTATCCGTGGAAATGGTCAACCTTGAAGTGTAACAAAACTGAACAATTGCTTCAAGCGCTTTGGCAGTGATCCCATGCAACTCAACAACATCTTGGCTGGCTTCCGAGTAGTTTCTCGTAAACATGGCCCGGAAGTACGGACTGTTTGCGGACAGAAGAGCCCGGTGTGCATGTATTTCCTGGCCCTCAACTTGAAGAACAATATCACAAAGTTCAGTATTGATTCTCAAGTCGTTTAGAGTTGCTATGACCATGTTGCTATGGCCACAAGACTCAAAGCGAACTGATGAGGGGGTTGAATATGTGTGGTTACTTTCCACGCTACCAGAGGCTGTCGTGTCTTCTGCTGCACGCATCCTTGTGCGTGAGGGTGGCCTAGCGTCCGTACGGGCCTGCAATATACACATCAATATTTATGGAGGGGCGTGTCATTAGCTTTACTTGCTTAACTTATTCTGATACTCACTGTGGCATAGTTTTGGAGATGAGGGTTGCTCATGACACCAACAGTCTCTTCCACAAGTGCTGAGTGCAAGCTCAGCCATATGTGGGGGGCACACGCCCGCAAAATTTTAAAACTGCCCCCTCACCCCCCTCACCCCCCCTGCCGGGGACTAAATCAATTTTAAATGGTGAGCGCGGGAAAAGCTGCTCAAAATGTCGGTGGGGCATGACGTACTCGACGGTCTGCAACGGCGTTTCGAGAGCGCCCTCTCTGGTGTTGGCTACTCGAGAGCCGTATCCCGGCTTCCCTCGGAGGTGGGACGCAGTGAGCGGTTACTCCGCTTCGTAGAATGGTCCCTGGAAGCGATACAGCCCACCAGCTACCTCACTACTGCTGAGCTGGAGAGGTGAGGGAGGGGAAGGTGGAATCAGATGCAGAAAAAAACCTAGTATTTGTAAGAAAAGATGCTGATTTGACCTATCATACTGGTTACAAACGCACCACACAGGTTTGAAGAGCTGAAATCTTCAGGGAGCATACTTGAGGTTTGCAATCAAACCCAACACTCCTAGCTTGCTCTCAGACCAGTTTTAGTTTAATTCTTCAGTGACAGTAATGCATGGTGGCAAGGAATGGAGGAACTGTGACTGACATCAGAGGGGGGGGGGGGGGGGGGGGGGGGCAATATATTTCCCTCTTCTACATTTGTGGATATGGATGAAAACAGGATTGGCCTGAGAACAAGACTAGATTTTGACTTTAACAGAACTACTACACTCAGGAACAAAAATAGCCCCGCCCATGTACGAGCCTGGGAACAAGGCTAGAACAAAAAAATAAAAACATACGTCCAACAAATATAATGGTTCATTTACCTCTGAAACCAGGGAGATGAACTGGAGTCAGCTCTGTCGAGGTTGGGCCACAGTTCAGAGGAACAGCAAGAAGACGTTGTGTAAGCTTAGCCTCATTCTTACTCCTCCCACTGTAGTGGATAAGCCACACTCAAACCCGGGCCATTTTCCCCTATAATATGCTCTCTGTGGATGTACTGTATGCTAACATGGTTTGCTAACAGGAAGGAGGTTGATGAACTGGAACACCTTGTTTCGTCCCTGAAGACTCAGCTACAGAACTTAAACCATGTACAGAAGACACTCAAGTGAGTGAGGAACCCATACGAGTCTAGTCTCGTTCCCAGGATGTAGTTTGGGAATGAGGCTAGTATGAGCTGTAACAAGATCGTCTCCCATTTTAGTGACCACTATGCCTCCCTGGCCCATGAGTCTGATGAGCTAGCTAAGCAGCGGACAGAGTGCCAGCGTCGTTTCCAGAAAGCCATGGAGACTGCAGAAGATGACAACACAAAGGTAATGGGTGTATACCATTGGTAGATAAATAGATAGCTAGATACTGAATGGACGGATAAAGGGAGGGAGGGAGGAAGGGGGAGAGGGGAGGTGGAGGGGTGGGTGCAAAGTGCCTCTGATCAAAGATATTCCATCTTCTTCACTGTTTTTGCACGTATCTCTTCCCCCAGATCAACACAGCTCTTGCAGAGTTGACATCAGCAGTAAAAGACGTTTGTGCCTTCCACCGAGGAGAAGGGTCAGCCTCCACCACACCCTCCTTCCTCTTCACAGTGCCCCAGGAAGCATACCATGCAGCAGAGGATAGCTACCTGACAGAGCTCACTGCTTTCACCAGAAAACAGTTCTTCCAAGTGGGTCAAATAGCACAGCGTGTCGTTGAGTCATTAACCTTGCAAGTGCAGGGACTAGTACTGACAAAATGGCGGCTGCTCAGCTTGCTCCTGCACAAACAGAAAGAAAGCTCTCAGTTTGAGATCGTTTTGCTGGGTAAATAGTTTTTCCGAAGGAAGTACAAAGCTGGAGTGATCGAACCCGGGCTCCTGGCTTGTGCCACAAGTGCTATGACCACCAGACAACCACCAACCCTCACACTAACGTTGATCCCCATAGCTCAACAGCAAACAGAGGCATGAGTAATCAGTCCCCTGATAGCAATTACATTGGTAAAGGCTATTTTCAGATAATTCTCTTTCTGTTCGCTAGTATTGTATTTGGGTAACTTCTGTCTCTGTTACTACAGCTGCCTTCAGTTAATAGATGTCTGGGTGGTGTAATTTGGTTTGTGGAGTGATTTTTTAAAAAGTTCAATTAGGTTTGAGCAGCTTGCTCAGATTGACTTGTAGGTGTTGTCCGTCTGCAGGGCATAGCCATGATGGCTCATTCACAGGACAGTGAGCAACACAGTGTTGTGGACCTCACTGAACAAGAAGAGAATGTCCTGTTGAAAGGTAGCACATTTTAGCTCCAACTGAAATAATGCACACAGTCTAGTTTCTTCCCCGGCTTTTTGGTATAATTATGCAGGCGAAAAACTGGGTAAGGAGCTGGAGACAAGGCTATACACACCACACATACATGTACATATTCACATGCACACTGACTGACACACACACACACACACACACACACACAGGAGTATCACAAGAAGAGTACCAACGTCACTGTCAGGAACTACTACGACTTCAATCAATGTAAGCTCACAAAGTACATGCCTCATCTGAACAATTATCTTTTTTGTTGCCATTTCCAGTTATCCTCTGACTGAGGTACAGCGCATCAATGGTCTTGTCGGGGAGCAGCATGCAGTAGCAGTGTGCAGGAAGGCAGAAGAAGAGGTGGCCTTGTTATCACAGGAGCAGAAGGCAGCATTGGATCACAGCTCACTCAGGTGATACCCCAGCTTTTGTCTCTTGCAGTTATCAGGGGATGACCAGGACAGGAATCAGCAAAGTTTAGCATCTGAACAGGGCTTTAACATAGCCTCGTCCTTGGGTCCCCCAGCCCAGCATTATGCCACTTGCAGTACAGAAAAGCATGGAGAGCTGGATACTTTACTCTCTCATAAACATGAGCATTGCGTACCAGACTCTCTCCACTTTTCTGTACAGGAAGCAGCAAAAGGCTCTAACATTCTAACTTTATTCTTAGCCCCCCACAGCATTTGTCATTGACATGGAAGTCTCGGCAAGTGGGAAAATATCCCTTATAGATGTAGCAAGAGTGTATAAGAACGGGCGGCTTGAGTAAGAGTGTGCAACTCCAATAGAAGTTCATAGTCCGGTCAAAATTATTGAACCATACTAAAAATAGAACTCCTGGTCACATGCTTAGCAACAGTCGCTTATGTCTATGCAGCATGTGCAGTACGTGTTACTATTTTTAGTACTGGCGGTAAATTCTAAAATTTTACAGAGTTACATGCTCTTACTCAAGCCGCCTGTTCTCATGCGAGCTTGACGTAGCAATGCCATTACCTCGTTCCCAGATTTTATCTAGTAACTGTGTAGCGAATGTGGCTAGCTGGCTTCTGACTATGCATGGTATCATGGATTGGGCTGGACATTTGTCATCGTTTGTCCACTCATCAATGAAAGTATGAAATGCTCCTAGGCACCAGATCAAGGTGAAGCAAGCAGCAGTGGCCGAGATGAGGTCACAGCTCCATGACCTAGGACAGACACAACTACCTGGGTTACTGCAGGACATGGCAGCACTTCAGGTCACCAAGATACTACACGGAGACTACGACCTGAAGATTGTACGACAGGACTACTTTACGTCAAAACAGGACAAGGTACTTTAGTCACATGACCACACAATCATGTCTTCATTCCTTGTTCTTTTTCTTGTACACATTAGGTACTGAGTTTTGCAAGCCAGACCCACTTGCAGAAGTGGGTCCGGCTTAGCCTCGTTCCCAGTCCTCCACCACAACTATTGTCGCATCGCTTGCAGTGGTAGAGGACTGGGAACGAGGCTAGGTCCGGCTTGTGAGACTAACTATAGAAAGGTCTCTCTTGACAAGAGTTATAACACACCAACCGTCCCCCTCTGTCCTCCCTTCTCTTTGCTTCCTTTCCACCCAGGTGATCGCACACCTGCAGTCCCAGCGTGCTCGTCAGGAGCTGCTCTCCATGCTGTATGAGGTAGAGCTCCGCAGGCATAGAGAAACACACCGGCTCTTTTCTGCAACCAATACCCAGTTGGCCCAATGGAAGGAGGAGAGGGAAAAGAGAATGGTATCCTTTTTAAAGGAAAAAATGCTTATACCAAAGGCAGTTGTGTACAGCTGTCACAGAGACGGTGGTGCCCAACATTGCTAGAGTGAGTCAATGAAACTTGTAATTTCCTTGATCTGACATTTAGAATGCAATGCGGAGCACTTCACTAGCACCTGTAAAGCAAGTTCGACAGACCATCGACTCCAGGGACAAATTTGCCCAAAGACTCTGTAGCCTCTTGGGTCAGTATTGACATCAATATATACTCTTCCTCAGACAAACTTCAACATGCTTCCTTCCCTTTACAGGGATCCAGCCCACTTCTGCTGCCCCACTCCTAACCCATGCCAGTCTTCAGGGAGCTGTCAAGCAGCTTGCCCACCAAATCACTACAATGGAGGCCCTCTTAGCTGCACACCTCAGTGAACAGCAGCAGATTACCGCTGAACAGTGAGTACAGCTGATACCTAACTTCATACCCAGACTTGCCTCAAACAGGCTGGGAATGAGACAATATAGATGACACAAGGTCACTGCTTGACTGGTATCGCTTTTTCACAGAGAAGTGCTGACAAGAGAATTTGAAAAGAAAGTTTTCCGAGGTAAAGGAGCAAGTGATAAACCTCAATTATCCCTCAAGGTACGTAACCACTCAGGATAAAAAAAAAAGCCATATATGTAAACTTCATTGTGAAATTGTAATGTTCATAGGAGTTTCATGAGGAATGCTCAAAACTAAGAAAAGTTGTGGGAACGCTGGAACAGAATATCAAGTCTCTACTCAAAGACTATGACAGCAAGACGAAGGTGATTGTTTATATAAACAATTGTGGGATCAACAGTCTCCTTATAATTTATTTTTTACAATGTCATGCAGATCCTACAGGCCAGCCCACTGATGGAAACAGAGAGAAAGTTGTTTGTGTACTTTTTCACAAACCCTGTCAAGTTGGGCCAGGTGGTTAGTGAACTAGCCAGAAGAATTGATGCTCTTGCTACAGCTGAGAAAGTTGACTGAATAATAGTGGACACTTATCATTATGTCGATGGTGCTGTTGGGAGTAACTTCGGCACGTTATTCACTACATGGTGTTCCAAAATCGAGACTGCTGACTCAGATATACAAGATCTAATTCGCTGTTCGTTTTTGTGTGGTTATATTCAAGGGCGGTGTCTACTATTTTTTTAGTTCACCTTTATTGGAGCGGCCATTTTTCCATGTGGTGAGGACGTGACGTCACGTGGAGGTCATAATCGAAGTGTCTTTTACCGATCCGTTTATGCATAGTCTCGTGCCCAGACCACACCCTCTCATGAGGAAAGGGTCTGGTGACCATTGAGCGTTTTCTTGGTTGTGCCGAGTCAGCAGTCTCTATTCCGAACAAGCCAATGAAATAGCGCATGTCATACATGCGTTCAAACTAGCCAATGAAATACCACTACGTCATAAAGAAGTTATCGTTCACTTATTCAAAAACCAAGATTGCTGACTCAGACGAGACTATTTATGCAGGTGAGTATAGTCTCGTGCCCAGACCCCACTCGCGAGGAGAGGATCTGGTGACATCCGGCTGATACCTCGGGCTTCATAAAAAATTCAAAGCTTACTGTATGCATAGTTGCGAACTGATAACTAATTTACACGCCAAAAAAGTGCTGTGTCATCGTGTTGAAGTAGTCAAGAATTTCCGGTGTTGCAACCACAGATTGTGTTTTCTGCAACTTGATTGGCGTGAGCAAAATCCTCGCCGAAAAGCAATCAACTTAATGAAGCCCGAGGAATCGGCTGAAGGTCACCAGACCCTTTTTTCCTCGTGAGAGGGCGGGATCTGGGCACGAGACTAGCTGGAATCATACTCATCGTAGAATTTGTTTCCTGTTTAACACTTCTCTTGCTAGCTGGAAAATGACGGAAGACTTTATAAATCTTCCAGACATCCAGCAAGGTGTTTTCTCATCACCTAAGGGGGGGTCCCTAATTTCACAAAGGGGTCCCCAAAATAAATTGGGGACCTGACACCGGGACAAAGTGAAAAAATCCGGGATGTCCCGGACATTTCCGGGACAGTTGGCAACAATGCCACTAGCTTGCAATTTATAAATGAATGAATGAATGAAATTTTATTGTCACGCCACAAGGCAACAGGCCAATTCTGGCCTATGAGACAGAGTACAAAAACACGCAATACTTGTTAAACAAAATTTCTGGGGAATGGGTATTTCAGTACTTGTATATAAGAGGTAAAGCAGGAGGGGAGAGTGAAAGATAGAGAGTGAAAAGACCCTTTTTTTTTGTTTGTTTGTTTGATTTTAGCTGCAGCAAGTACAAGAGCCTAGGTATCAGAGCACAAAAGACATATATACACAACAAAACCAAAAAATCGGGGACTAAGCAGAAAAGGGAAAGTGTAGTGTTTCTGGAAGGCAGAATTGTGCATTGTAGCAAATCGCATAGCAACAGGTCAAAGTAAAGAGGTTGGTGATTGCTGATAGATGGAAAGACTGGGGTTGTGGGATGTAGCATATAGCATAGTGTAGAGAGTGAGTGTAGCTTGGTATTTGTAGAAGGAAGGTTTGCGGTTGCCAAGTTGAAAAGTGTAGCATATAGACAAGTATAGTAGAAGTTAGAAGGATAGCATAGTAGAAAGTGAGCGAAGAATGGTGTAGCGGAAGGTGGGCAAATGTATAGAAAGGTTGTTTTGTGGCTGCAAAGTAAAGAAGTGTAGCAGACAGCAAAAGGTAGTGGAAATTCAGAAGGATGGGGGACGGTAGAGTTGCGGAGGGGTGTGTAGCGATGCAGCACAAGCTGTAAGCATGTGTCAGTAGGGAGAGCAAAAACGAAGTGTGGGTATATATAAAGACAAGAACAAACAGACAAACTGGTAATGGGGTACAAAAATTTTGAAGTTTGGTTGGGGGGGGAGCTAAGGAGGGGATGAAGAGATGAGAAAGCAGAACAAAAGGTGTGGGTCCTAGGGTAGTACAGGCTGAGCTGGCCTTTTGGCTCTTTTATGTAGTGTATATATTTTGAATTGAGGGTCAAAGATAGGTAGGGGGGAAGGAAGGGTAGGGGCAGAAAGGTTGCATTGTCTTCAAAGTACATACTGGATATGGATGTGAACGTTATTTTTATAGAAAGGGAAGTAGTTCTTTGTGGCTGGACAAGGGTGCTGTCATTTTGGAGCATATCTAATAGAGCATGTGTAGTGTGGATGTGGATGGGGGGAGGGGAGAAAGCACTTGCAAGGACAAAGTACAATGTGAAGTATGAATGGGGATAGAAATGTGAATAGACAGAAAGGAAAGGAGTAGCATAGAACTATGGTAAGATAGACACAGTTTAGGGAATGAGGTTGGAAAAGAGAAAAAGAGTTATGATATAACTCTACAAAATTAATGAAGGTAAGGACAGAATAATTTACAGGACAATAGGTGGGGGGTTGCTTTTACAGGGAGAGACACAGGAGCTCAAAGAAATGAAGGAAAAAGAAAACAACAACAAACAAAAAATAAAAAAAGACAAACACAACAACAACAACAACAAAAAAAATAATAAAAATTTTTAAAAAATACAAACTAAGTAGCAAAAATAGTGTTTGTATAATTAATAGCATGGTTTCGAGTGCAATTTGGGATTAATAGCATGAGTGAATGGCTATTAATTGCACGAGGCGAAGCCGAGTGCAATTATGCCAATCACAAGTATAGGTTATACAACGAGGTGGAGGTCTCTACGGGATATACACTACCGAGGGCCGCAGGCCCGAGGTTGTGTATACCGTAGAGACCGAACCGAGTTGTATAACCAACTTGTACCATGGCCTCGAGCTTTTAGTAAACACGCGTACCGAACACCTGCACGGCCTCGAGCTTTTAGTAAACACGCGTACCGAACACCTGCACTGCCAACGGTCCGTTTAAATAGCCGGCACTGTTCGGTTGATTTTCACATCGCCGAAAGAAAGAACAAAGCAATGGAAGACGAACTAGACTCCCTTCTCTCGCAACTCGACCCTCAAGAACTGTCATCGCACTTCGACATGTACAATGACCCCACCCACTCACGTGAATCACAGCCACGCCTCGGTCTCGGGCCGTCATCATCCACTAACGAGCCCCTCCCCTCTCCGTGCACAAGCGGCAACCGTTTTCATACGCTGAAGACAGACAGCGAGGTCGAAGAAGCCAGGAAGAAAGCTGTTCCTAAGAATACCGACAAGAACACCAGCTGGGCTGTGAACATTTGGAAAGAATGGAGTGCTCACCGCCGCAAAGTGTGCACTTCTTTCACCGAGTGGCCGACTCATCTCCTGATAACGGAACCATCACAGCTGGACTACTGGCTCAGCAAGTTTGTGCTGGAGACCAGGAAGGGCAATGGTAACCATTATCCACCTGACACTCTGTACAGCATTTGCAGTGGATTGCTGAGGTACATCCGAGAGACAAGGCCACAGATGAATATTTTTAAAGATCCTGTATTTGCCGGATTCCAGAGAACCTTGGACAGTGAAATGAAACGGTTACGTGCACTTGGTCTTGGAGTCAAAAAGAAGCAGGCAGAACCAATTACTATTGAAGAAGAAGACCTGCTTTGGGAGAAGGGCTTCTTGGGAGATGCAAACCCTCAACAACTCCTAGACACAATGCTTTTCCTCTGTGGAGTCCACTTTGCTCTTCGGAGTGGTGAAGAGCATCGCAGTCTCCAGCTGTCACAGTTTGAGTTGGTGTGCCCAAAAGATGGACGTGCTCACCTCATTTACACCGAAAACTACTCCAAAAACAACCAGGGAGGCTTGCTACATCGCAAGGTCAAACCTAAAGCTGTGACTTGTTATGCAAATGAGTCAAATCCCAATCGGTGTCTCGTTCACTATTTTCAAAACTATCTGAAGCACCGTCCAGCAGATTGTTCTACCTTCTACTTGACTCCACTGAGAAAGATCAAAGGTGACATATGGTACAGCAAAATGCCTGTTGGTCATAACACACTGTCAGGAACTGTTGCTCGTGTATGCAAACAAGCAGGCATTCCTGGCTTCAAAACTAACCATTCACTTCGAGTGACTAGTGCTACTCGCCTCTTCCAGAGTGGAGTTGACGAGCAACTGATTATGTCCCACACTGGACACAGGAGTGTTGATGGTGTTCGCTCCTACAAGCGAGTTTGTGAAGACCAGAAAAAATCTGTGTCTGACGTCCTAAACTCCGCAAGTAATGGACATTCAGAAGCCTACTGTGTGCAAGAAAAGCCAGAAAGTCCCAAGAAGATGAGACTCAATGAACTCCCTGTTACAAGTTGTCATCACGCTGCTTTGTCACAAGAAACCATGAATGCATCATCATTCAAGCCTACTTTTAACTTTGCTGGCTGTTCATCTGTAACTATCAACTACAACATATCCTAGTGTCACTGTTGTACACCTGCATTCTTCACATTGTTTACTGTATACTTTTATTAGCTTCTGTATACAATCTTAGTTTACTGTATATTTAAGAACAGTAAATAAAATTTCCTTTGAAGACAGTGCCCTCAGAGAAGAGTGTCTAAATATTTAGAAACCTCCTAGGAGGTGTCTATGAAATTTAGAAACCTCCAATAAACCAATCTGATTGGTCCAATGGTTACAGCCATGGTACAAGTGCAATTAATCCCAAATTGCACGAGAAAACATGCTATTGATTGCTAATCATAAACTTTGCCAAGTTGACAGTACACTACAATAAGTATGAGCATGTATGAGATAGCCAAGTTTATTGTATACAAGTTTACAGTACACTGTATAGTTTACAGCAAATTGTTGATACTTACAAGTTTACAAGTTTATAGTACATTAGATAGTTTACAACAAATTGCAAGTCACTGACCAATCAGTGAGCTACTACACTCATGCACTGTTGACAGTTTGTTTTTCAACCAATCAGAGAGCTATTACACTTTTGCACTGTTGACAGTCTGTTCTTCAGCCAATCAGAGAGCTATTACACTTTCTGCACTGTTGCTTAGCCAATCAGAGAGCTATTACACTTTCTGCACTGTTGCTTAGCCAATCAGTGAGCTATTACACTTTACATGTACAAGAAAAACACTATTTGGCATTTATTGCACTGTTGTTACACAGCCAAAAATATTATGACATGATACGGTTCCGTTGCCTTTCGTAAACGATACGGATAAGTTTACGGAAGTGGATCAGTTCTGCAGCGGAATCAGAACAGTATCAGATCCTTACGCACGGAACCGTATCGCATCAGTATATAATGCCGAGCGTTGCAGCAGTACAATCTGTATCAGAACTGCAGTACGTTTATGTATCTTATGTGTAAAACTTCATGCCTGTATCAGACGTGTTATAAAAGTAACGATACAGATAATATGAATCAACAGATCAGATACAAAATGAAAGATACGCAGTTTGTTATTACCATGGCATCCAAGTCTCCGACAGTCATGGCGTCCAAGTCTCCGGCATCAGAAAGCTTGGCTTTGCAAACCATTTTGGCAGAAATAGACGGTACAGTTAGATATTTAATGTCATATACATTGCCAAAAAATCAATACAAAGTCTATTTTATATACAATGCAGAATTAAAGAGTGATGTGACCAGGATTCTTACGCGGTTAACATCGTAAGTGCAGCAAATAGACTAAGTATATTGAATGCAATACGATAATAGTTACAAAATTCTAATAGCATGGAATCGAAACTGAGGATATTTGTAGAGGAATCGTCCAAGGACGCTGAAAGTGGGTGAGTGAGACCACTGAAGTATACATACATAAACTGTTAACACTAGATTTGCAGGGTTGGTTTCCTCCACAGGGATACAGTTGAAAGTGCATCGAGTGAGGTATGTAATGGATAATATGCTTATTGTGTACATAAAAGTTTTACAATGACTTTTTCCTTGCCACACCCATGCAGTCTCCACTCAAAATTTCTACACCAACACCAAGAATAAGTTTAATGTACATAACGTTTAACCTAGCTTTGACATGGTTGATATTTTTTTACAGCATGAACACCAGGAAGACACAGAATCTGACTCCTCTTGGACTGACGAATATGATAATGACCCAAACTATCAGGGGCCTACGTATCACAGCCAGCCTTTCTTCTGCAAGCGAGGGGTATCTTACACCCCTCCTGGCTATGTGCGGAGGAGGGTGAAGAGAAGGAAAATAAGCAAAGACACACCACCTCAAACTATAGACTTAGATGATGTTCTTTTTGGATTTTAAATATTGTTACTCTTGTATTTACACTATATTTTATGTATCATGTACCATATACAACTTTAAAACAAGTAATAACATAACGCATTGTAGTGCCATACATATTATGTGATAACCTTCATTTATGTATTTACCTCCTCATCATTTATTTTTTGATTGGTTACACAACCACAAACACAACACATAAACTTACAATATTCCAATCAATCAACAGTTTCCAGGTTATGCACCTTCAGTAACATATGCCACAAACACTGCATGACACTGGCAGTAATTCCATTATCATTGAATTATTAATATCACTCATGCAGAAGAACTATTGCTACTGATAGAGCAAGGGGAATAGAAAAAAATGGGAGGAGAGTGAGGAGGGAACAATATGATAGGAAGTTGGTGAAGGGGGATAGAAGCATAGTGGAGAATGGTAGAGGATGAAACAGTATGAAGGGAGGGAGTTTGGATGTTGGGCGGGGGAGTGCCAACATTGCTACACACATCATAGTGGTTGAGTTGATAGTGGTATAGTTGTGTAACTTGTACCTTCTCCTATTGCGTGTGGATGGTTGAGGGAGGGGAGGGGTGATGCCCATTTGTACTGCATTGTGCTACTTGTGGTGGTGGGGCTTAATAGTTCGGGGAACCATATAAGGATTCATCATGCTGCGAGCTAGTGCTACAGGGAGAGGTTAGACTGGTAGTGGATTGGATCAATTGGATCAACACCATTCAGAGTATAGCTGTAATAAATCAAGTAGTCATTAACAGGTTTCTAAATCTCATACATGCTCGGGTCGCCACAGCCTCAGGCCTTAGGGTTTCTAAATAGCGTAGATCCCTTGGCCCCAGCATGTAATTGCTATATAGAAGAAAACTAACAGTCAATTCAGGCTGGTCCTCTTGGTAATGCTGTGTATGCCCTGCACAAGCACTTTAGAATCTTTCAATCATAGCCCAACCTCCCTACTGTTTAGCCCCACGCCCACCTCAATCCCAGCGCATGCATTTGCAATTCTGCATTTGCGCAGCCTCATGGGAATGAATTGATGGACCTGAGTAATTTCCATAAACCTCAGAAAATCCCGCCAAAACTTGCTCAAAATACCAGCACAATCTACACACATCCTGCAGAATTTGAAGATACATTAGTGATGTCAACAACAGACACAACTTAATAACTCCACCCCCCCCCCCCCCATCCCGCTCCATGTCAGCTCCATGTCAGAGTATTCCCGGATGCCAGAGTAACTGTGACCATCCATGGATAGTCCAGGTAATACTAATATACCAGGTATATACTAATAGGTAATATCTCAATGTTCATAAATGTTTACATAAATGCATGAGAAGTTACCAATCAACTTATAGGATTACCAGATCTGTTTGTTGTTGTTTCATTCATTCTGACGGTTGCAGAAGTGCTTGGTTGTAGTGGTGCTGAGGAAATGTTGACACTTTACAAAGTGCATAACACAGTTTCATTGTATGATACCTTTGTGAAATGAAGCTTTATTATAGATTGCTACACTATAGGTTAGATTATACTTGTGGCATTACCACGTTGCTGAGTCCCTGCCCTTAGGATGTTAGGATTTCTTGGATGTAATCCTTGGCCTTGTGTGTTGTGATGAGCTATTAACGCGCAAGATCACAAATGAGTATGGGCAGCTACTCGAAAATTAACTATCAATGAACGATTAATAATGCCTTACAACGAGATTGTTGCTGTCTCTGCACTCCAACTCCTAAACGTGGTTGGTTTGTCTGACTCTGCATGGGGCGTACGTTTGTCGACGTCCCGGGCAATGGAGTAGCATTCATTCTGAGGTTCGGAGATGACATTGTCTTTGCAGCTGTGTTTTTTGATGTTCGCAGATGATATTGTCTTTGCAGCTGTTTTTGTATTTGCCGCCGCCAAATTATTTACGCCGGGCGCCCGCCCGTTGGCCGTCTTGCATGTACGCCGGGCGCCCCTTTGGGTTAGCCGGCTATATTGAAAGTAAAATTGTTAAAAATGTACGGACAAACCATATGGATTCACGCAAAATTTTGTTAAAATATTTGCAATTTCACCTTGTTGTTTGCATGACAACAACATTTGAATCAGTGACACGCCAACAACATTTGAAACAGTGGTGCCGTTTTTTCGGTTAGCCATGGACGTCGCAAAGGGTTAGTTGAACTGCGGAATTAAACGCATTTATAAAATTTGCATGATTAATTCACCATTGCGTTCGTCCGTTATTTCAGATGGTTTGTGGTGGTGCTCCATATGTGAAATGGCCTTTCCATATAAATCAAGGCTGGAAAGGCACTTGAGGACAAGCAAGAAGCACACTGCAATTGCTGGAATAACTTCTCAGATTGAACTCCCACCCGTCAGTTCCCACTTGATGGAAAATGTTGATGTGGATTTACAGGTACAGTTTTTGCAATAAAAATTTATGTAAATTTGCAAAAGTAACCGCATGCAATTAAATTAATATACAGAACATCCATGGTGAAGACAATGGAGGAATTGAGGATACTGAAAGCATTCATGATGATGATGGTGGTGATGATGTACATTGTAGCGATTACGATGATGATGAAGAAGAGGTTGAAAGTTCATCTGATGAAGAATGTGGTATATCACTAATACAGATACATAAATTTTCAGGTACACATGCAACATGTTATGAAAATATGTATCTTCCATGAAAGGTTTGGAGACAATGATGGAAGTTGATACCACCAGATCAGTCTACTGAACTGTTACACATCCGATTACATTTTGAATCAGACAAGCACTGCGCACCAGTATCGCACGAATATAATCAGAGATGAAACAGACCTGTAAACACAACCAATGATTCAGATCAGTATACTGAACTGTTACACAACCGATTACGTTTTGAATCAGACAAGCACTTACATTTTGAATCAGACCAATTGCCAAAAAGTTGTGTTGCATCTTATTACTGCGCACCTGTATCGGAATGTAAACATATCTGTATCGGAACCTAACCGGGTCTGATTCAAAACGTACGATTTTGCTGTGTAATGGAGCTTAAGTATGGACTGTGATATAGTCATATGATTATTCCTGAAACAGACCATCTGGTGTATATATTTTCCTATTTCAGGATGTGAGGCACAGCTTATCAGTATAAACAGACATTTTTCAATGGGTTGAAGGGATAAGAAGCCTGGTATAATGTTCTGCATATCTTTTAAAAGATGAATTCTGATATGGTTTAGCATGGGGCACAACGTATAAGAAAGTGGGTTTCGTCCTCCACATCTGAGTTGCACAATTGACAAATCCTTTGACTGAGGGGGGTTTTGGGGTTTCTATATCGACCTGTTTCCAGCTCTAAAGGGAGACATCCGCATCTGATTTGAGCAATTGTTCTCCTCCTGTTCAGAGAAATGGTTTTCAGAATGTATTCCTCTGGTTTGGGGCAGGTTTTGTACATTTTGTAAAGAGTGAGTCTACCTCCACTTTCTGAGTCTGTAGGTTGTTTGTGGAGGTCATCCAACCATATTTAGTGTCGTGTGTGCGAGGTCAGAGTATAGCGAAAGTACACTGTAACGTAGCTTAGGGTGCACAATATCGATGGATGCGTTGATAGCAAGCCACTGAATGGCTGTGGTCATACAAGTACTTTCAATACGCATGCATGCAAATTCTCTATATAAATGAGATCAATCAACTAAAGCCATGCAGACATTTATAAGTTTCTTGCTACTATGTGGATGCATACACTTGTTCTGCTATCTGCCGCAGCAGCAGTAGTCAGTAGTGGCGCTTCATGTGGAGCCTACGACGCAAGTCTGCACATCTGCTGCAATGGGACGCTGCGAACAAGACCTAATCGGTACGGGACTACCGCATGTTGCGGCACACGGGCCTACGACGCAAGTCGACACATCTGCTGCGGTGGGACGCTGTGAACAAGACCTAATCGTTACGGGACTACCGCATGTTGCGGCACACGGGCCTACGACGCAGGTCGACACATCTGCTGCGGTGGGACGCTGCGAACAAGACCTAATCGGTACGGGACTACCGCATGTTGCGGCACACGGGCCTACGACGCAGGTCGATACATCTGCTGCGGTGGGACGCTGCGAACAAGACCTAATCGGTACGGGACTACCGCATGTTGCGGCACACGGGCCTACGACGCAGGTCGATACATCTGCTGCGGTGGGACGCTGCGAACAAGACCTAATCGGTACGGGACTACCGCATGTTGCGGCACACGGGCCTACGACGCAGGTCGATACATCTGCTGCGGTGGGACGCTGCGAACAAGACCTAATCGGTACGGGACTACCGCATGTTGCGGCACACGGGCCTACGACGCAGGTCGATACATCTGCTGCGGTGGGACGCTGCGAACAAGACCTAATCGGTACGGGACTACCGCATGTTGCGGCACACGGGCCTACGACGCAGGTCGACACATCTGCTGCGGTGGGACGCTGCGAACAAGACCTAATCGGTACGGGACTACCGCATGTTGCGGCACACGGGCCTACGACGCAGGTCGATACATCTGCTGCGGTGGGACGCTGCGAACAAGACCTAATCGGTACGGGACTACCGCATGTTGCGGCACACGGGCCTACGACGCAGGTCGATACATCTGCTGCGGTGGGACGCTGCGAACAAGACCTAATCGGTACGGGACTACCGCATGTTGCGGCACACGGGCCTACGACGCAGGTCGATACATCTGCTGCGGTGGGACGCTGCGAACAAGACCTAATCGGTACGGGACTACCGCATGTTGCGGCACACGGGCCTACGACGCAGGTCGACACATCTGCTGCGGTGGGACGCTGCGAACAAGACCTAATCGGTACGGGACTACCGCATGTTGCGGCACACGGGCCTACGACGCAGGTCGACACATCTGCTGCGGTGGGACGCTGCGAACAAGACCTAATCGGTACGGGACTACCGCATGTTGCGGCACACGGGCCTACGACGCAAGTCGACACATCTGCTGCGGTGGGACGCTGCGAACAACACCTAATCGGTATGGGACTACCGCATGTTGCGGCACACAGGCCTACGACGTGAGTCGATACATCTGCTGTCGTGGAATTCTCTACACTCGCCACCGAACCACTGTACTCAGTGCAGTTAAGGACTGGTTCCTTTTTGTTTACGCGCGCCGTAGTCGCACCATATAGAAGTGCAGATAGAATATTAAATTAGCACTACGCTGTCATGTGATAGGTTTCCAATTTGTGGTTACACTTTGTGGCTTCGTTATTATTGACCTAGCAGTTTCGAGATTCTACCGTTCTGAAAAGCACCGTGATGCTAGTTTATATCCGCGATTTGGACTAGACACCTTCGTATATACGATTGTGATGGCGTGAACTGGCAAGGCACGTCATAAGGGTGGACAATTTTAGAGTCTGGAACCTCGGATCCCTTGATATGGACAGTAAGTCAAGTTCAGAACGTCTCAATGCGCTTGCATTAATCTAGAATAGTTCATATACCGATCTTGCATCCACGAAATGGTTTTTCATTGCCAACAAACACTAGATAACACTTAGAACAGTTCCTCTAAAGTTTACCGGGAACTCAGCGCCACATCGGAGTGCATGATTTCCACGTGACTTCGACACTTACGGCAGTAATGGCCGCACAACTTAGCTCGCTCGTCACGATGTGACTGTCCAACATTCTTCCCAGGGCCGTATCTACCATCAAGTTCAACTTTTCGCAGTGTCTTCATAAATTATTAGAATCTACCGAGGTGCTTTTTGATACTCCCATTCGTTTTTGAGAAACGGCAAAAAATGTGAGTGTTGTCAGAGGCCAAAAATCAAAGAATTGCGGCTAAAAATAGATAGGAATGAGCTTTCGAGAAGCACCTCGGTGAAAAGTTAGATGGTATCGACTAAATTATTTCTAACATACAATGAACTCCTTTAGCCACTGGGAAAAATGTTGGAATTTGCAAAATGTATCTTGGAGGGCGTGGTATTGGGTGGCCCTTGGTCCATCATGTGACGTGTGCTAATTAAATTAACAACATTAAATTGAAGGTGATGAATGATTATTTCATTCCATGCACCAGTGACTGGTATAATTACATTACTGTCCAAGAAATCTGCATGGAAAATCACTGATCTGTGGACTGAAAATTTACTGGACCCAGTCCTTAACTACACTGAGTATGTCACTGACGTCTTTCGATATGTATATACATTCTTGTAATTTTGTAGATTTTCATATTAGTTTACTGTAACCAGGCCCGTATGAAGGCGGAAAAACAATTGTATCTCGGTAGGGATTGCATGTCTGATATTTTGATATTGGCAAAGCCCCATCCATACTGTAATTCCCTAGATACTGGCATTTTATCACAAAGTCTCTGTACAATTCGATTTTGCCATTTTAGAAAAATCTTTCCCTAGTTGTATCAAATCCCCTAGATCTAGGGATATTTCCCTAAGTCTGGGAACACTGATGCCACGGATGGGTGCAGATTTAGGTTTCAAGCATGCTGTCTAGCTGCAGTGTGATGTAGTATTGTGTTCCAGGGAGATCTTAGTCCTTGTCGTGCCGCTCTCTGTTGTCAGACAGAGTCCTCCTGTATGGAAGCTTTTCAGGTGAAAAGAATCCACTTCTCCATGTTCAGAAAATAACAGCTATGAAACACATTGTGGAATACCATTATTGATGATGTTGTACTATGGTGATAATTGATGTCCTGAAGATAAAAAATCAAGCATGTTCAGGTGTGGGGAACTTCACGTGTAAGCAGTCATGATAAAATCTTTTGCAAGTGTGGTGGCTCTTAGAAGAGCCAGTTTGAGGTTAGTGGAGGATTTAACCACCAAAACCATAGAGGGTGCGTCCCTGGCGCTTCAGAGCGTAGACAACATCCATGGCAGTCACCGTTTTTCTCTTGGCGTGCTCGGTGTAGGTGACGGCGTCACGGATCACATTCTCCAGAAATACTTTGAGAACGCCACGAGTCTCTTCGTAGATGAGACCGGAGATACGCTTCACACCACCACGGCGAGCCAGACGACGGATTGCGGGCTTGGTGATCCCTTGGATGTTGTCGCGGAGGATTTTCCTATGGCGCTTGGCACCTCCCTTTCCGAGACCTTTGCCTCCCTTTCCACGGCCAGACATGATGAACTGCTTCGCTTGGAACTCAACCGAAAAATGAACACTTCCGCCTGCTGAAGCGATTTTATACCGCCAGTTTTCTTCTACCGGACCTGTTCGTAAAAACGTGCTTCCGCAACTGCGCATGCGTAGTAAGAATTTCATCGAAGTGATCCGTTGAGACCATGCACAAGAAGAGAGAAATAAGGAGAAGTAGAGTGCATGATACATACAAGTGTTGAATGTGGGATTACAAGCACCATACACTTTCTTATTTTACAATAATATCACATTGTGATTTAGTAACCTATGAATGCACAAGTTTGGGGGTAGCTAAGCTATACACCACTATAGAGTTGTTTCATCTTTTGATTTTGCATAATCAGGATTCTTAACTTCATCATCTCCTCCAAGTTCATTTGTGGATGCAGCTGGGTTGACAGACTCCAATCGCTTGCCGCTAAAGTCAAAAGCACTCACGGGGCTTGCCTCATCCTCCGGCTCTTTGATGCGACAGAACTGGTACCACAGAATAAAGCCTAAAAATACCAAGAGCAGTAGTAGCCCCACAAGCCCACCAATCACACCAGCAACTACAGCGCCAGCATCTGTTAAGGATGGTAGCTCAGGTGGTGGTGTGGTGGAGTTAGGACACACAACATCGGGACCATCCGGATCTAATAAGAGGAGGACATAAGGCCAATATCAACATAACTCAGTGGTGCCTCTCTATTGAATAGGGTTAACCCCATGTCTGGTGTATGCATATTTAGGAGCATCTTGCATATTTGTGGTAGGCATGGTACAGGCTATTGAGTACAAAGAAGCCACATTTCGTTGTTGTACACTTACAAAAAAAGGCTAACCAGAGGCTCACTGAAGTACAGTATCACTCTTCAGTTTGCCACAGTACTGCATGTATGTCTAATTTGGAACAGACTCAATGTACACAATAAACTAGCATACCTCTCAAGCACTTAGCTGACAGGCATTCGGGGGAATAACTGAACCTCTCCGTTTGTGGAAATGCACCGCAGCAGGCATTGCTGTCTTCAAAGCTACAACATTCTGTGTGATGTACGCACTTCTGCTCTTGCTGACACCAGTAGCAGTCTCGAGCTTCATTGCATGAGCTACATAGTGTGTAGATGAGGTGGAGGAGGGAGAAGAAGAGAACACCTGTCACCGTGGAGGTTGGAAGCTGTGAATTTCTTTCACTCATCAGCTTTACACAGCAACAGAAGTAGTGGGTGGAGTAGCCTCGAACCCAGGCTCTTGGTGGTGACGCCCCGCCCACCAAGAGCCTGGGTACAAGGCTATGGACATTAGCAGAGTAGCAATTGGCGGCAATAGGTGGTCAGTACCAAATTAGGGTGACTCGGAGCTACAAGCTCTCTCAAGATTATCCACGATTTGTTTGTGCATTCTGTTTGTTTTCTACCAACACACTTGCTTTTTTCTAACCCTAACCCTTGCTAAGCTGAGTGAGAACTCATTGTCATCAAATACCACTACCTTTACCCTCATGCATGTGTATATGTTCCACATACTGAGCAGTGTACAAATAAAAGAGAGAGGAAGAAGGAAGAGAGAAGAAGAGAGAGGGAGAGGAAGAGAAAGAGAGGGAGAGAGGAAGAGAAAGAGAGGGAGAGAGGAAAAGAGAGGAGGGAGGGAAGAAGAGAGAGGGGTATGTGATTTGAATGATTGAAAACCACTCCCTACCTCCGATATCCTAAGCCCATTAACTAGCCGCATACTGTGAGCATTTTTTTTACACATCACTGACAAGATATCATTGCGCTTGCCAATGAAACTTACCCAAAATCTGTCCTGCAGTTGCAATTTTGGTTGAAGCACTGGGAGGTGCAATTGGATCCACAGTTCAGCTCACGTCCTCCCGTGATAGTAGCTGACGGGTGCGCACGATCATTAGCATCTCCAGAAAGAGATCGTGGGCAAGGAGGGACGCTACAAGAAGATGTGTGTGTGTGTGTGTGTGTGTGTGTGTGTGTGTGTGTGTGTGTGTGTGTGTGTGTGTGTGTGTGTGTGTGTGTGTGTGTGGGTATAGCACAGTATACAAATAATTACATGCAAATGCCTCCATGTATATAGCATTGATCACTGTGTTCCTCTCCACCCTCCTCCATACACACACATGCACATGCACGCATGCACACATGCACACACGCACACACGCACACACACACACACATGCATGCATGCACACACACATACACGCACACAAGAAGACAGATTGTGTAAGCAGTAACTACCAACCCTCGAACATCTTACAAACTCCAGCCACAAGATACATTTACATGAACCCGGCTTTACATGAACCCACACGATACATGAAGAAGCAGTGAGTCAGAACCTACCCTGCAGGCTGCACGCAGTCCTCTGGGCAATGGCATGGACAACCACAGGATGTTCGCTGGAAGGTGTCACAGTTGAAACATGAGAGCTGCAAAACAAGAACTATAATAAGCAGTAGTCTCGTTCCCACGCTTCAAACAACCATCACTCGCAGTACCAACTTTGTATAGGGGCTTTCCAAAACCATGCCCCCTCCATTAAATTTTCTCCCAGCATCTCGATCTACCTACCATAGTTAGTACTCTATGACTGCAGACTGACTTGCAAATTTCAGCTTTATACCATGTTTCATTCGTTGGATATGCAGGCTTCAAGTTTGAAACTTCCCTGTATATTTAGATGGAGATTGGGGCCAGATTGGGTCCTAGCTATTAAAATGTATGGGAAAACTGAAATTTTGAGTGTGCATATCTCAGAAACTAAACATGCTATCCAGCTCAAATTTTCAACTTAGTCTCTTCCTAATGAGTACTAAGTCATATCTAAAATTCAGGACAATCAGAGGTACTCCCCAAAAGTGGGTTTTTGAAAGCCCCTATTGCAATTGAGGAGGTGCAAAGTCTGGAACGAAGCTAATACCAAGGCCTTCTAACCAACCCTTTAGCTTGAGGAGCCCTGATGACGACTGAAGCAATCAGTCAAAATGTCAGCAAAAAGTTTTTCATTTTCAAGTTGGTAACAGAATCTTCCTTTTCATTTAGGCCTGGTATGCTAAATACTCACCTGGCAAAAGCAGATGATATTTGAACATTCTGACATTGACTGTACCACTGCAAAGAAGGCATTGGTCCCGGGAATATGTCGAACCTTTGGGAATGAGGAGAGAGAAGGAGGGGAGTTGGGTGGGTGAGAGGGTGAGAGGGGGGGAGGGGAACAGATATGCCATGGTTTATTGGTTGTATCAGTGAAAGATATGGAAGAGGCCATATGGGAGCCATATGTACACTGTACTTACCAAGTATCGGCTACAGCTGTTGTCATCAAGGTTTCGGTATGTTTCATCCTGTGTGCTGATCTGAAGTAGACCAAGAAAAGAGAGCAATTCAGGTATGCTCATGTTAATACTTGTACTGTACTACGGCCATTTCTACAACCATTGGATGGACTCGTAGACTGGTCTTTTCAGCACGGATCATCTAGAACACAAGATGGACAGGCAACATGTGGGGTACGTATACAGGACCTTCCATGTGCCAATTTTGTGCCAACAAATTGAAAGGGTCACTGTAGTTTAGCATACACACGATTAATCTCATAGTGTACTCAAAAACAAACAGGGAGGATCTCTGCCAATACTACTTAAATCTTGTTTTCAATCTCACACTCCCTAAATGGTTACATACGGAGAAAAAGCGTCTCTCTCTGATGGTGCTGTTGAAGTGGTCTACACACTGTCGTTTGGAGATGGTGCCACGTGATAGAAGGTCTATCAGGATAGGCCGGTGCTGCAAAGGAAGCGGGAAATACATGTAGAAATGGAAGTGGGAGGGAGTGGGAGAGGGAGATGGGTGGAAGAAAGAAAGAGGGAGGTAGAGAAGGAAGAGAGAAGGGGAGGGGAGGGGGGGAAGGGCCGGGGGGAAGGGAGAGGGGGAGAAGGGAGAGAAATATTATAAACTGTTTTGTGGTGGACTCTTTGTCTGTTTCTGCCAGGTAAAGTACAATAAGTCTCTACAACACTTCTGCCTATACTCATGTAGAATGCCAGTACATCATTTGATGGTACCTCCTGAAAACTTCTGCTGCTGAAGAAGACTGGCTCGCCGTTGAAGTCTGAGCGAAAGAAATCAGCATGGTAGACTAGCCTCCCTAGGTCATCCATGATGAAGCAGCTGAGATGAAGAGGAAGGAAGAGTGGTGGGGGGGGTAGAAGGGAGAGGGGACAAAGTTGGAAGAAGGGGGGGGGGGGTGGAAGAGAGGTACATTGTTAACAAAAGAGGCAAAAGCAGGGCGGTAGAAGACCAATAAGAAATATACTCCCTCAGTTCAAACATGTCTAGCCTCCCCCACCTCACACTCTGTCACACTCACACACACACACACACACACACACACACACACACACACACACACACACACACCTCACTCTATCCTGCTCACACAACGGCAGGGCATCACCAACAAACGTTCTCAGTGATGCAAATGTGATGTCAGCCGCCACAACTGACTGCAGCTGGCCACCATCACTCAGATCCATGTCACTAAGAAATGGAATGGAACAGGAATTGTGAAAACAAGGAAGTTAAAAAAGTACAAGGTATACGTAAGTTATATGTGCACATGAAATGAAAACTGGGGTTACCGCTGGAATGAATGGAAGGGCAGAAGAGGGGAGAATAAATGGATGAAGGAGGGGGAGATGAAAATCACTAGTAGGACGTCTGCCTCACCTTTGGTCGGCAGGTGCCCTAAGGGCAGATCCTATAGAGACCACGAATCTTCCGCCCTCCCTGAGAGGGTCAACACGAGGAGGAGTGAGGGTGAGGGTGGAGGTGTGGCCGGCTATGGTGGTGTACCATTCTGTCTGTAAGGGTTGGAACTCTTGGACTCGATGGAGATGGGGATAAGTCAGGTAGAGTCCTGAAGGAGTGACAAGGTGTCTGTGTGTGTGTGTGTGTGTGTGTGTGTGTGTGTGTGTGTGTGTGTGTGTGTGTGTGTGTGTGTGTGTGTGTGTGTGTGTGTGTGTGTGTGTGTGTGTGTGTGTGTGTGTGTGTGTGTGTGTGTGTGTGTGTGTGTGTGTGTGTGTGTGAAAAGAAAGAACTTGACAAATAAGCATTGATCCACTTTTAAACTATAGAGCAATGTATTTCACATGTACCGTACAGATCACAGGTAAGAGAACACTAGGTAGGTGGAAGAAGCATTATACAGGTACTAGAAGCATTATACACTGTAAAGTGTGCTCATGCCCATTGAGTTACATGTATCACCTTCTTGCGTTCCTTCTTCCATTTTGTTTGTATACTTTACAATCTCACAAGCGATGAAACCACTTGTGGAGTGTGTCCACATGCTGCAGTATCATTAACCCTCGGTGCGCGCATGCACACCGAGGGTTACGGTACTTGGTCTGTGTGTGTGTGTGTGTTACTCAACATCTCACTTTTCACATGATTATTCATACCACTAACCTTCTCAGTGGCGGATGAAGGTCGAAAATTTTAAGCGATTTTCTCTGAAAATGCTTCGTTGCGAAGCTAGAGCATTTCCTGTTGGTACAGCTACATGATAAGTCGGCCATTTTTTTACTCCGCGGAAAACGCGCTTGCATATGAATCTGGACCACGTGGCTAGCAGCCATTTGGCCATTGGCAATAAGTATGCCCAGTGTAAAGCTGCTGTACTTGTAAGACGGAAGACATGTGAACGCTGTGATCACGTCTTTCGATCCAAACGAAAAGCAGAGTGTAATTTGTGAGAGAAAGCTATGAAACGTATGAGAGCAGTAGAATCAGATAGTGTGAAATCAGCTAGGAAAGCTAAAGATAAGTTGCACAAGGCCTGTGAAAGAGCGTCAGAAACTCGTGAGCAAACTGTGCAGAGGAAAGAGCGAGATAGAATGCACAAAGCAAGCATGAGAGCATCTGAAATACCAGATGAAGTGTTACGTAGAAAACAGAGTAACAAAGAAGCTATGGCAAGCAAGCGAAAGAGTAATGTGTCAGTAGAACATGTTACTTTGTCATTTCACCATGATATCAAGAATACAATCACATGCACTGCTGCGCCGAGGGTTTGGCACTTCAGTGCCTTTCATTACAAGTAGCAACTCACCTTCTAGTAATGTATTCACTGGGCGTTGAGGACTGGTCTAGCCAGCTTGCAGCTACAACTGAGTTAATGGCAGTCTCAGAGGCTACTCCTGGCTGTACAAACAGTGGTCTGGGGCCGGTCCCTCCAATATACCGGGTGATATCCTGCACTGGGGTTTGTGCAGTGGGTGCACTAGCACCTGTTAGCTGGAAAGATAGCTCACCTACAGGAAGAGGAAGGAGAGGGAGGAGAGGGAAGGGGAGGGGAGGGAATGAGGGGGGGGAGGGGGGAAGGGAGGGGGGAGGGGGAGAGGGGATGGGAGGGAATGAAGGAGGAGGGAAGGAAGGGGGGAGGGGGGGAGGGGGGGAGGGGGGGAGGGGATGGGAGGGAATGAAGGAGGGGGAGAGAAAGGAGGGGGAGGGAGAGAGAGAAGAGGAGAGAAGGAGGGCAAAGAAGGGAGAGAGAGGAAGAAGATGGAAGGGGAGCAGAGGGAGCAAGGAAGAGAAGAATAAAAACAGCAGAAAGTACAGATGCATGCCAGTTCACAACAAGATGCAACCTAGAGACATTGAGGCACTGCACACACGCACCAGATGTAGAGATCCTGCAGAAGTAATCACACTGGGACTCAGTGGGGATGCTCTGCTGTACAGTGTGGTAGATGGGGCGACGACGAGGTGATCCAGACATGTATGCCTCTATATGCAGATGGTAAACATAGATAAACAAGCACAATGGCAGCAAACATCTTGGATATAGACATTTATGATGTTATGAGGTAGAGGATTGTGAGGGTTGGTGGTTGTAGCTCAGTGGTCAGAGCACTTGGGGCTCAAGCCACGAGTTCAATTTCCGGTAACTGCCAGCGTTTCACTTTCACATTTCATGACATGTTTGTGTCTTTAGCATTCAAATGCAATTCCCTAATACACTGTATGTACACCTGTACACCAATTGTGTACAAATGCAAGAGACAGTTCCTGCATACAATACACAGGACAGAGACAGACAGACAGACAGACAGACAGACAGACAGACAGACAGACAGATAGACAGACAGACAGACAGACAGACACATAGACAGACAGACACAACTCACCAGTAACATTCACACGCCGCTGCACCACAGTGGCGACATCCTCACCAGCTAGCACCACACACCCATATATTTGTGCTCCAGTTGCCCCCACGGCTCGGCAGTGGTAAGTGGAGGGCACCTCTCTCCGCACCAGACCATTGAAGTCTCGGCGACTGGTAGGAAGTAGATAAAGTTTCCGAACTGATATACGCTGTGTGGATGATGGTTGGCTGTGTGTGTGTGTGTGTGTGTGTGTGTGTGTGTGTGTGTGTGTGTGTGTGTGCAATAAGTAAAAAATAGAATCCTGATGCATTCTATACAGAGAAAGCAGCCAAAATGAGTAACTACCTTTCAGCCATATCAAGCGCACTCAAAATCTGTCCTTCAGTCTCAAAATCAGTCACCAGAGCGTTTGACTGGAGTTGGCTGGGGAACAGTGGGTGGTAAAGGAGGCGCTGCTGGTCTCCCCCCACAACAAAGAAATAGGAGGACTGTCTCCGACCCAACACAGGAGCGATGTGACCAAACAGCTGTTGCCATTGTAACACAGCATGGAAGACACCAAGCAGTGATGAGCCATTGTAGAAAGCACGTGAGATACTCAGGGAATTGACTACAAGAAGGAAAAAGAGGGAGACAAGATAGATGTGTGTTTTGGAAGGTCAGAAAAGAAAGCCTTGTTCCCAGGCCTTCACTGCCTCCAGCATTCCAAATTTGGAGGGGAAAGGCCTGAAAGATGAATGATAGTAGGAAGCTTCGGGTAGACAGAAATAGACACATAGGGAGGGGGGGGGGAAGGTGTCGGACTAAAAGATTACGAGGTCCTTTCTTATAGTGTCAAAGGCCTGGTTGGTAACAAGGCTAAAACTATGACCTACGTACACATGTACACAATACACACTGTGTCCAGAGGATCAATTTAGAAACCTAAGGTCCATGGATTGTGTAGTGTTTTGAGCACAGCAAGTAAGTGTCAAAGGCTTTCTAAATAACTACATGACTGTGTATGGATCCATCTAACTATAACTTACATGTATTTAGATTACAGTAACTGTTACCATGGTGATGCACTGAAGTTACAGACAACAATGTAGATTTCAGTAAACATTAACACAGCTGCACTGAAGCTACAGGCACCCGCAGAGCATGGAGTCTATGTACACAGCTACAGACCACAGTGAATCTACACAATCTGACCAATGAAATTACTTTGAATACTACATGTAGTTATTTAACCTCCATTGCTGTTTAGCTGGTGGCTGAGGATGTTTTCTGATGAGGTAGCACTGCTGTTTAGAAAGATGGAGTAGTAGTTTGTTACTGATCTTCCATCCCTCGTGAGAGTGATGAGAGGGCCACGCTGATTCTGGAGTGGAGTGGAGTGGAGGGGAGGGGAGGGGAGGGGAGGGGAGGGGAGGGGAGGGGAGGGGAGGGGAGGGGAGGGGAGGGGAGGGGAGGGGAGGGGAGGGGAGAGGGGAGAGGGGAGAGGGGAGAGGAGAGGAGAGGAGAGGAGAGGAGAGGAGAGGAGAGGAGAGGAGAGGAGAGGAGAGGAGAGGAGAGGAGAGGAGAGGAGAGGAGAGGAGAGGGAAAAGGGATAAGAGAGGGAAAAAGAGGAGGGGAGGGGTACATGTACTACTAGTCTACTTTCTTAAAATGTCAGCATGAGAAAAGGGTGCCGAGAGAATCTCAATGCTGTTTTGACTAGCCATTCACACAAATAACCAACCCCACAAATTATTCTACATAACTTCACCAATCAGGTTGTCTGGCATGATGGTGAACAGCCCTGCTTCAATTTCCAGACTCTCACACTTGAGTCAAAACTTTGGCAAATTTAGCCTCATTCCCAGCCCCCCCACCCAGCTTTCTAGACGTAAAGTCTCGCTTCTCTGTACTGCAAGTAACAGAAAACTAGGCAGAAACAAGACCAGGCAAATTCCTCAATACCGAGGTTTCTTCTCACAATACAAAATGTATCAACCATTGGGACAATGCTGCATGTCATGATACATGAGAGGTTTCTCTCTGGTACACATTTCCTGCATAATTACTCAGGCTGTTGAGTACAATGTATAACCACATTTCTAGAACTTTCCCTTGCTGTAAAATTAGTAACAGCTGAACGGATTTAATGCCTCGTCATTCTATCCAGTAGTGATGGTGGACAATCTTGCATATGAGGTGGACAAATGTCTGCCTATCAGAGGTCGTTATACAGAACTGTAGCCATTGCTTGCACACAGTCGTCGGGGACACTTGAAACATTGCACATACAGAGAAGAGGAGTGTTTGCTACTCGGGGGTTGCTTAAGTATTGAAGTGAATGAAGGGACAGTTGGGACTTTTGTAAGTATCTGTTATACAATGAATGTCTATACTGAGGAGGAGGTGGCAGTGCCTGTTGAGCAGGGTTCCACCGTCATGCCAACTCAAAAATAATCCTCGGCACATGACACATGCTTGTTTACCATAGGCAGGTGGTTGAAGAATCCCAAGCTGAAAAGGTCACCAATCTCTCGCTCTCTGTACACTGAAATGGCAATGCTGTTTCCAGTCTCCAAGTTTCGTTGTATGATAGTTGAGACGATTACAGATGTTGGTTCAAAGAAGGTGGCATTGAGTCGGTCCACTGGAGCAGTAACACCATGGGTAAAGAACAGTAGGAGCTTGTCTGTGAGGGTGTGATGGTGTGTGTGTGTGAGAGAGTGTGAGGATCGATGTAAGGGTTGAGGATGTGAGGTGTGTGTGTGTGCACACGTGCACGTGTGTGTGAGTGTGCAGGTGTGAGGGAGCATAAGGTGTGTGTGAGTGTGCGGGTTGAGGATGTGAGGTGTGTGTGTGCGTGCATCCCCATACATGTATGTGCATTGCGTACATGCGTGTGTGTGCATACATGCAGAAAGAGCAAAGGAGATGCTAGTAAACTACACCCTCTATGGACCTGCACAGCTGCACTGCAGCCTTCCTTCATATAACAGTCAGATCCCTGTCTAGTCTCGACCCCTGACTCCAGACCAACCCCAGTGCAGATCACCTTCAGTATGTAGTGATATAGGAAGTCTGGGAACGAGACAACCCCCCCTCTCCCCCCTCCCTCCTAGTATTGATACCATTGACCAAAGCCAACCGGTCCCATGGCAATCACCGCAGATGGTACGATCAACAACTGACAACAGAACCTACCTGAGTTAGTATCATTTGTAAAGAGGGAGAAAGCATCACTGAAGGCACGACTATAGTTAGCATACTGTCCACCACTACTGCTGGAGTCCAGGAAATTTGCCAGTGCATCTTTGTTGGTTTGACATACAGGGATCACCCGGCGGCCAATCTCCGGGGGGAGACGGGGAAGGCGGTCAACTACTATCACTCCAACCTGAAAAAAGGGTGTAAATATGTACTTGATAGCCATTGTCCCTGTCCACATTAACTAGACAACAAACTTTTTGGGCAGGTTTAGTGTTAAATATTTTGAATGTTGCTAGGTTACACTGTCACAAGAGCATGCACAAGCCCAAGAAATTTGACTTGGTTCACCAGACCGTCTTTCCTTGTGAGAGGGTGGGGTCTGGGGACGAGACTAGGTCCTCCCTCTCCATTCTTACTTATACTGCACACAACAAAAGTCAGGGTAGTGTGAAGTCCCAGAACAAGGCTAGAGCTACAGTGAATTAAAAACAGGTCCTCCCTCTCCGTTCTTACTTATACTCCCAGAAAAAGGCTAGAGCTACAGTGAATTATTCTATTGCGGCTGCACCACACCTTGTCTTGGTAAGTAAGGGACTCAAGGATCTGTTTTGCGGCAGTCCTCAGGGTGGAAAAAGCATTGGTAACAATTGGGGTCATGAGTTCTGTCGAATCTACCAACAGGATCACCTCCCTGGGCCGCACACGAATGGTATCAATGTACCAGGGCCTGGGAGGGGAGAAGGGGCAGGAGGGAGAGGGGGAGAGGGGGAGAGGGGGAGAGGGAGGAGAGAGGGGAGAGGAGGGAGAAGGGGGAGGAGGAGGGGAGAGGAGGGAGAAGGGGGAGGAGGAGGGGAGAGGAGGGAGAAGGGGGAGGAGGAGGGGAGAGGGTGAGGGAGGAAGGAAAGGGAAGGAGGGGAGAGGGGGAGAGGGGAGAGGGGGAGAGGGAAGAGGGGGAGGGGGGGGAGGGAGAGAGGGGAAGAGGGGAAGAGGGGGAGGGGGGGAGGGAGAGAGGGGAAGAGGGGAAGAGGGGAAGAGGGGGAGAGGGGGAGAGGGAGGAGAGAGGGGAGAGGAGGGAGAAGGGGAAGAGGGGAAGAGGGGAAGAGGGGAAGAGGGGAAGAGGGGAAGAGGGGAAGAGGGGAAGAGGGGAAGAGGGGAAGAGGGGGAGAGGGGAAGAGGGGAAGAGGGGAAGAGGGGAAGAGGGGAAGAGGGGGAGAGGGGAAGAGGGGAAGAGGGGAAGAGGGGAAGAGGGGAAGAGGGGAAGAGGGGAAGAGGGGGAGAGGGGGAGAGGGAGGAGAGGGGGAGAGGAGGGAGAAGGGGGAGAAGGGGGAGAAGGAGGAGGAGGGGAGAGGGTGAGAGAGGAAGGAAAGGGAAGAGGGGGAGAGGGGATGAGAAGGAAAGGGAAGGAGGGGGGAGGGAATGTACATGTACATGTTTAGCTAGCTAGTCTCATAGGTCCAACACTGGGCCAACTACATTTAGCAGTAGCTAATATTGTTACTTAGCAACTAGTTACTGACTGTAGTCTTGCATCAGGGATAGTCTGGGAGCAGGTCTCGTTCCTGGGCTGGAAAGCTGGATATCTCAGAATTGATCCACCAGAAAAACCAAACTCCAGTTCTACACCTGAAAGATTAGAGGTGCTGTAGGCGTTCTCAATGGTGGACAGCAGTTGCATGTTTGGGGGGACTGTCCCGCAGCCATAGCAGCAGGACTGTGTGCTGCATATATGTGAGGGGAGAGGGGAGAGGAGGAGGAAGGAGGTGTGAGGGGAGAGTGAAAGGAAGGAGGAAGGGGGAGGAAGAGAGAGGAGGAGGGGGAAGGGAAGGAGAAGGAGGAGGGGGGAAGGAGGGGGAGGAGGAGGAGGAGGAGGGAGAGGGAGGAGGAAGGGAGAGGGAGGAGGGAGGGAGAGGGAGGAGGGGGGAAGGGTAGGGGAAGGAGGAGGGGGAAGGGAAGGGAAAGGAGGAGGAGGGGGGAAGGAGGAGGAGAGGGGAAGGAGGAGGAGGAGGTAGGGAGAGGGAGGAGAAGGAGGGAGGGAGAGAGGGGGGAAGAGGGAGGGAGAGAGGGGGGAAGAGGGAGGGAGAAAGAAACAAAGGGAGGGAAAAGAGGGAAAAAAGAAGAATGCGAGCTAAACTTTGATAAGTGACAGCAAATTTCCTGAGCATTATGATGTCTTTGGTCAGGCAACACGAACTAACTAACCTCTGTGGGGAAGTGTCACAACAGTTGGTGGGGAGAGGAGAGGAAGGGAGACTTGCATTGCTTGAGGCTATGGTGTCGAACAGGCCAAGAATACTAGCGATGGTTTGGGATGCTGTTGCATTGGAGAGCTGTGTGTGTGTGTGTGTGTGTGTGTGTGTGTGTGTGTGTGTGTGTGTGTGTGTGTGTGTGTGTGTGTGTGTGTGTGTGTGTGTGTGTGTGTGTGTGTGTGTGTGTGTGTGTACGCATGACTCTAGAAACCCTGATAACCCAGACATCGCTTTGTCTGGCAATCCACATTCTTTAAATAGCATTCTCATTTGAACACCAAATTCACATGTAAATCACAATTAATTTGCAAAATTGCAAACAATTTGTAGCCTAGTATACCATATATTGCCCCAAATCCTCCATCAATAGATCCTTTTGCAGATTGTACCATCAAAGCAAATTTATCAGACAGAAATGTGCCTCGTTAGTGCCCTCTCTTTGATGTTCAAAACCTCTGAACCACTGCCTAGTAAACAGTAGTAAACAATGGCCAGCATGCTGCTGATCAAGTTTGACCCTCTCTTGTCTCCCTGAGGAGATGGGCTAGCTCGCTGCTGTTCAGGTCTCACGATTTTTTCTTGATTTTTTCTTTTTTTCTGTCCTTCACTTTGTGTTGACAGTACATACATGGCAACCTTTGAACCTTGTCAGGGAGAAGGGTTGTATTCAAATGGCACAGCCATTTGGGTAGGTTAAGAACTTGAACGTTTGCACAATTAAGCTATCCTTGAAACTCGCTTTCGAGCTTATCCATGTATGTGTGTGTGTGTGTGTGTGCATGCACACACACGCGTGCATGCATGTGTGTGTGAGTGGATGCATGCGTGCATGTGTGCATGAGTGGACATGTGCATGTGGGTACTGTACATCACTTGTTCGTGCCCATGTGTGCATATGAGGAAGGTGGCCATGTTGGGGTGAAACAAAAATTTGCACATTTGCACAGGTGGCAGGTCGTGGTTAGTTCAGTGGACTAAGCACTACCTGAACAGCACAGCTGTATGCTGACTTCACTCTACTACACATGACCTCACCACAGATCAAAAGAGAGAAGGTATGCAACCTCTTTCCCAGGCCCACTCAGTTCTGTGTCACTTGCAGTATGGTAAGGGAGGGTATCTTTCCTCCCGTAGAATTGGCAGAATTGCCAGAACAAACGGGCGTCTCGTGTATTGTTGAACCAACTACACATTCAACAGTTTGTGCGTATGACAGTCGCCCCCTACTTGCTACATAACTAGGTTATCTTTGTTCTTCTCTCTTCTTGCTGCTCTGAGTCCCACTGCACCCATGCACAATTACTCCCTTTCTAACGTCCTTTCTATCCTGAAGTCACTGACATGAGAAAAGATACCAGGCTCTCTCTCTTTCCTACTGCAAACAACAGAAAGCTGGTCGTGGGGCTGGGAATGAGGCTAAAAGATACTACCTATGTGTATGTGATTCCTTGTGTGCCAGCATAGGCCACTGCCCACCAGACCAAATGATAAGTTGTACACGCCATTAGATGGCTAAAGGGAATGTAAGGGGTGTAATTCTGTACAGTACTTGACTTACCAGAGTATCGATCTGAGCGTCGTCTAGCCGTGAGAAGGTGAACCCCACTCTGTTGTATTCGTTCTGTACATGTTTGAGAGGGAGGAGGGACAGGGGAGAGGGAGAGAGAAGGGAAGGAGGAGGAGAGGAGGGAGAGGAGGAGGGAGAGGAGGGGGGGGGGGGGGGGGGAGAGAAGAAGGGGAAAGAGAAAAGAGGGAAAGGTGGAGGGAGGTAATTGAGGAGAGAGGGGGGGGGAGGAAAGGAGGGGGGGAGGAAAGGAGGGGGGGAAGAGAGGAGGGGGGGAGGAGAGGAGGGGGGGAGGAGAGGAGGGGGGGGAGGAGAGGATTAGGAGAGGAGGGGGAGGAGAGGGAATAGTTAGTATTAAATTAAGCCCCTAGGTAGCAAGCAGGACACGAGGGGGAGGAAATCACAACTAGCCATCAACTCAACAGCTCACAGCCTGTGAGTGGGCTTCTAAAATACCATTCACCAACAAAGTGCAACAACCTAACCACCATTTCTGGCAAGCTAGACAAGCAGGTATCAACCCACTTCCATAAAAGGGCGCACATTGATCGAGTAACTCCCAGAGATAATGGCACCTGGGGCAAAAAATGGCTACAGCAAAACCACAGGGCATTGTTCCTCATAATTACCCTGTCTCTATTTTGGGGAGCTGTCCAAGTTTAGAATCAAAGAGCCTCTCGGGATTTGGCAGACCCCTTTCCAGCCTTTCCATGCACAAACAACCATATTGTTGTTGCTGCAGGCTTCTCACCAATCCAATACTATATCACCTCAGTCTATCCATTCCACTTTTTGCCCTAATCCGATGGGGTGATACCCATTCTCCAAGAGGCGGTCACTTCCATAAGCACAATACCTACATTTGCGACTGGGGTCACAAATATTTTGGACTGTCTAAACTTGGCACTGTTCACAAGAGTAGGAATGTGAACAAGGAGTCGTCACTCCCATAAGCAGTGTTCTCGTGTTAGTGATATCGCTTGGATGCAATGTTGGTGCAATGTTGCTCCATGAACTCATAAGGTCGTGGTGAATTGTTTGTTCAAGTCACTAAGTCACAGTGGCTTCGTAGTGTGGTCACAGAGTGTCTTTAAGCGGGTACCATGCTAGTCTCGGAACCTCGCACTGAGAAGAAGGACACTCCTTCTGTCCTACTCAGTAGTTGCAACTCCTATGCAAGCTAGCACGAGTGACTTCACCTCAATACTAGAGCCTCACACAGGGAAGCACAAAGGTAAAAGCTGCTTGTCTGGCAGTTGCAACTGTCTTGTCTTGCTGTTCCTCACTCATCTAACACTTTGTTAGTGTGTACAACAACAGTTGAGTCAGCTGTTACTTCCTGTCACAGCATTATTGCACACTTCTTTGACAAAATGGAAGACTTACCCCATAACCTTGTTCCCAGGCTCTCCCCAGGCCCCTCCCCCCTGGGGGTGAGTCTACGACACGCCCTAGCGACAGACCTTTGTAAGTTGTTTGACAATGATACCAGAGAAATGGACGCTTCTTCCCAAGGCCACCGTCCATTTCCCTATTGCCTACTCTCTACTTATCTAAGCAACTTGTAAAGGTTGTGCTTCAATGGAAATGTCCGACCACTGTGACATGACACTTGCTTAATGGATGAACATTCATTTTGAGTGGTTTGGAGCATTGGAGAATAGGAAACCTTAGAGCACCAAGACTTGTGTTCTAGTACAACCATAGCGAGCTCCTTTCAGTGTTCTAAATGTTGGGAGTGTTACAACACTGTATTGGCATAATGGATGAACATATATAGGGAGTGGTTTGGAGCATTGGGAAATAGCACACACAAGGTGAGAGAGCCTACTTATGACCATTATAACCTTGTCTCATGTCCCGGCAATTTCCTTGGTCCTTACACATTTTCAGAATTCTGTGTAAGGACCAATGAGATTGTGAGATTATTAATCATCAGTTCTCTTACAGCGATAAGAATTTTGCCTCTACTCGGGTATCCAAACATTTGAGTGGGTACGTATGGTGCAAAATGTTTTGAATATGACTAGGTTACACAAGTCACAAAGCACACACTAGCCCAAGAAATATGACCTGGTTCACCAGACCATTTTTCCTTGCAAGAGGGTGGTGGAGTCAGGGCACGAGACTATAGCCTCCTTATTATCATTACAACCTTGCTCTCAAATTGCACGGAGGTCATGCATGCTAGTTTTCATAGCACATACTTTCCATTTCATCCCTACCATTCAGAGAATGCTTTCTAAATATAGCCTACAGTCACTATTTATGAACCTAAATTACTGAGGTAATTAGAGACATACTTGTAAAGCTCATTGCTTGGGCATTGTTTGGGGTGGACCTAACAAATGGAGCTAATCACATTATGCATTAGGGCCTTTAACCACAGTGGGGCGGTAGCTCAGTGACGGAGAGGAACAAAGGTCTTGATAACAGTAATTATAGCTAAAACGAAAGGTTAGAACTAGGTGAATACGGTGCATTGTGGAGTGAGCGTGAGCGAGCTGTATCGTGTATTTATAGGCAGCATGGTAGTTACATATGTACTGCATGTTTGCAATGTATATATGCACAATGCACAATAGGATATTTATACAAATTTATGCATCGGCAGTCTAGCTAGCCCTATCTCTCTCTGTTTCATTAATCTTTCCTGCCTTTGCTCGGCTGTTTCTGCCATACGTCAAGCTCTCTCTCGTTCTCGTGTGCGCAGTAGCCTGTTTTCCTTATCTTGCGATGGTTTCAGAGCTCTTCTGGAAGTATTCAGAATATCAATGTTCACTACAAGCAGCAAAACAACTCTATAATCTGACTATAAAAGCGTGCACACGTGTTCTTGGATCACACGCATAGTGTCCATATGCGGCGCACGTAGGCATGCACTGGACGCATGACGTACAATACATATATATCCCGCCGTTCAACTCACTAGTGTGGGCTCGCTCACGCTCGGCCCAATAAAGAGGAGATAAATTCCAGGTAGGGCAACACAGCAACTTTCAGTCCTTGCATCTGACTGGTTAGTCAGTTCAGGTGACCCTGTTATTCCACGAAAGCGTGGAATCAAGCTGTGGACCTCATGCTAAACCGTCTCAGCCTGGTAAGCAGTCATTCCATTTCTGTTATTCCTTTTCTTGGTGATCACATTGTGTGTAATGGGTCTATAGAGGGCGTGTGTTTGACATCATTGCCAACCTTATGCTAATGGTTTTGGATGCTCAAAACTTTCAAATGATGGCCATTAGCTATTATTAGTCCATACAGTGGAATAAAACTTTTGGTAAGCTCTACTGGATAATCATTTTTATGCCACAAAGACTAACGTTTTTTTCATTGCAAAAAGCTGTTTTGCATGACTTATAAACAGCAGTCAATCATCCTTGTTTGTGTTCTCAGTGGTTTACATTTTGCGCTGGGAGGCGCGTGTGGGCTGGGCACGAGACTGTGATTGTTACATTGTGCATGATGGGTCTAAAAAAAAAGGACGTGTTTGATATCATCACTACCATATTTTCACATCTTTCTGCATACAGGTCACCCACTATCTTGAGAGGCAAGCAACAAGGTAAATTGTATGGGAAAGCTATTCTGTGAGCTTGCTTCAAGGTTGGAGCATGCATTTAGCTTCAACTCTATACTATGCAGAGGGCCAGTAAGGACATGGAGCATACCTGTACTAGAAAGAAATGTCACTAAAGATGCGACAGTAGATGAAAACTGTGTCTTCCGCCTCTTCAATAGTAGCATGACGTAATGCTACAACATAAATGTGCACCCTTCCACATGGGTCTATGGGTCATATACAAAGTGTTAACTATGTATGCTATTCATGGCCGCATGTTGAGACTTTAGCAAGCAATGAATAAAGACCAGCACGCAAACCAACAACCACAAGCTACATAAACACCTGGTATTCGCTACACTCACTAATTACTTTCACAACCACCTGCAAATTATCAAAAGTACTTCTCTTTGAAGCTTCGTGTTATTATAGAAATGGTAGTCTCAAATTAAATAAAACGGTATCACAACGACTGTGTCTAGCATACGTATCCCACGACCCACCTGAAGTGCATCTATTCCTAGTCCCACTGTCCTAACTTCTTCGAATCTTCTCGCCAGCTGCTGAGTGGCACTCTGCATGTCCACGTTCTCCAGTTGGCCTCGAGAAAGGACGCACGCTACTGCTAGCAGCGTTAGGCAAGAGAGAATACGGCTGTAGGTCATTTTCTTACACATCCCGGAGAACTAGCATCATAACTTGCACGGTACTGCAAAAACGATCACTCCCCGCAAGCGCAAACATGGCACTTTGCGCGTTTGTGCCCCGAGGTTAATTTGCTTTAATAAATTTTAATTTGTGAATATCCATTCCATAATCAAAATTTGATCCGTTTCGGGTCTGGGAATGAGACTGTTTTGTTGCGTAAGCGGAATGCATGATGGCTACTGCTCTGTTCACAAACTCTGTAGAGTCTCTTTCTGCTTGCAGCCTGAGGACTGTAGCTGTGCTGAGACCGAAGATTTCCATAGTAGCCAACGCATCCGCCTATACTGCAGCAAATGCTCACCTTGTGAGATTCAGGATGCCAAAAGCACCCCTACTGACTCCAACCCTGAACTATACTCGTGCATGGTGCCATGGTAGTGGACTTGTCAGTGCGTGTTGTAGACGCTGTGTGACGTTTTCAGCCCTTAGACACATCAGGCGGTGTATACACACTGCTGTTGGTAAGCTGGATGTCTTGGTTTCCATAGTCTGGACCTTTTTGACCAGGCAAGGAGACTCTGGGGTTCAGACTCTTTCATAAGTTTGCTTCTTGTTATTTTTTGTTGTCTTCTACAGCCATGAGGCATGGTGAATACGAACGACAGGATCCCAAATCACCAGACGATGTGTAAGCTCAATGCTATTCATTCGGATGAAACATGGCGCATCTAGCCTCGTTTCCAGCCCCCTCCCCAGCTTTTATTGCAATCTGTACAGACTCTTAGCTTTGCACAGAATGCTACAGACTGCGACACAAGGTGGAGGGGAGCCTGGGAATGAGGATACAGTGCAGGCAGGTTCTCAAATCTCACATGCCCCTCGTAATGATATAGATTCGTTCCCAGGGAGGTCTGGGAGATTTCATCATGTGCACGGTGATGTGACGTAATGATAGTAGACTAGACGGGAGGTGGTGCCCGACAAAGAATCTTGAGACCCTTCCAGTAATATCTTGTCCAAAAGATTCAAGACTGTAGAATTCGAAAGACAGCTTCAATACAGCTTGTTGTTCAGTAGATTTGAGGCTGATCAACTCAAAGTTTGAGTGATCGGGTACCACCCCCCATCTGTCTACCCTCTGTCTACCTGACATCATTGCATGTGACTAAAGCTCCCATGCCTTCCCCCTCCATTTTTACATACTGCAAGCAATCAAAAAACGGAGCCAGGGGAAGCCTGGGAACATAAGGCTAAATATAATAGACTTTCACTTGATCCGCAGTGATGATGCCTAGCCTGATTCCCATGCCACTGTCAATTGGTCTGGGAATGAGAGTCCAACTTTTGTTAATGATGTGTATTTTGCTCATCAATTGCAGAGTCAATGTGACATTCATTGATCGGGATGACGAATGTCACGAGGTGAAGGGAAAGGTTGGAGACAATGTCCTCTATCTTGCACACAGACATGGGGTTGAAATGGAAGGTGAGTTACCGTTAGCCATCATAATACAGAGAATAAACGCCTCTCAACTAGACCGTCTTACATTATCAAGTCTTTTGCTGCTAGAGTGAGAGAAATATCCAATTCCCAGCTTTTAGCGAGCGAGAGTTGATTAGTAAAAAATTAACAACAGGCCCGTAGGAAGCAATTTTTGGTTGGTCAGGCGGTAAAATGTTCTCGCTAGGAAACCTAGGGCCCACCCCACTTTCCGGTGCTTTTTTAGTTTGTGTTTTCTAAATGTGATTGGTGGTTTAGCCAAAAAGCTTACTGAAGCATATTTCCCCTTCAGGTGCATGTGAAGCCTCACTGGCGTGCACTACCTGTCATGTGTACGTCCATGACGACTATAGTGACAAGTTACAAGAAGCATCAGAAGAGTGAGTAACTTCATTCCTCAGGATCCTGCTGACAGCTAGCTTGGGGACTCAAATAGTTGCTTGGGGTGTGGCTTAGTATATTCTGGAGGGCAACAGCAAGATTGTGTGCAGCGCAGCTGTGTGCATAATGCGGCAGAGCAGAGTGTTGTTTTAGTTTAATGTTTGGACTCGTAGTTTAGTAATTAGGCTACAAGTTCAAATTTGTTAGTTTATTTTAGTTTTAATACTAAATCCAAAAAGGGTTAGTATTGGTACTCATAGTTTATAGTTACATGTAACTACTGTTTTTGGGTGATTTAATTAACATCAATTTTAGTTTTAGTTTTAATTACTAAAAGGTTTTATACCTTACTAAAACTTTGTTTTAGTTAACTGAAACAACAATGGTTACATCAACCCCTACAATTAGTGATGAGTGGGAGACACAAGCTTTTATCAAGGTATAAGGTCAGCAGTACTGCTTTGTAACTGTAGGGAAGAAGACTTGCTAGATTTGGCACCCTTCCTTGCTGAAAACTCAAGATTAGGTAAGTATATGTGGCATGCATACAATCTTAGCCTCGTTCCCAGCCCTTTCCCGGCTCCAGTTTTTGATCACTTGCAGTATGCAAAAACGAAGACATGGGATTGAAGTTTTTGTGTACTTCAAGCGATCAAAAACTGGAGCCAGGGAAGGCCTGTGAACAAGGCTATACATTCTCACATTTTCTTGGATGGGTCATCATCGTTAGCTACAGCTAATGGTAGCTATACCCCATTCCTGCATTCATTACGCATGTAGAGAATCATTTTCACTTTGGACATGTCTTCCATGATCCCTTTCTTCTCTCTCAGGTTGCCAAATCATTTTGACAAAGGAGATGGATGGAATTGAACTTGTTCTTCCCAAAGCCACCAGAAACTTTTATGTAGATGGTCATGTACCTCAACCACACTGATTTATGGCAAATGTACCAGGTTGATACCTCCCGGTCTTGTGCGTGTGTTTGCTTGCTTGTTGTTTCTTCCAACCAAAGCCAGAATCACCAGGAATACGTTAAGTTAAATCACTCCCAATGCAAACAGTAGCATAGGTCTCGATTATATAAAGACACAGTTTCGTATTTGGGTATGGTTATACACCGTGGTTGCTCCGGAATCCATTCTGATCTGTTTGAGGATAGTCTTGGAACGTGGCCTATAGCTACTGTCTTCATTCCGCTCCGTATCAGCATGTGACCATACACCCGCGCATTCTTCACGGCACTAGCCACGTGTGAGTCCGTCAAGATGGTGTGCCTTACGATGGTCCAGGTGACGAATGTGTCACCGACTGCCACGACGCAGCAGATGAAGGAGCTCTTCAGCTACATGGGAGATATTGTGGAGATAAGGGTATATCCAGACGACAACGAAACGTAAGTGATGCTTGTCTTGTTTCGCGCCCCTGAAAAACAATCTACCGGTACGTAGCATGGTGATCTTGCACACACAGTGTTTAAAGACCACTGTGTGCAGTGCCCAATCAGTTACCCAGCTGGCAAGTATACAGTTGTACTGCGGTTAAGTATTGTAGTTAAAATCTCGGGTGGATCTGGTTTGTTGAGGTGGTGCTAGGGTTGTGTTAAGTTACTTGTGTTTTTATCTCTCTCCTTTTAGTGATGAAGTTGATCAGATTCCTTCAAAGGTGTGTTTTGTCAGTTTCAGAGAGGCCTCCAGCTGTGACACTGCCCTCCATCTCACCAACACCATCTTTATTGATAGAGCTCTCATTGTGGCTCGATCAAGATACGGTGAGAAATGATTCCAATTAAAGCACACCTTTTTTGTTAGTGTTGAAAAATTGCCTGTTCGTATTGTCATGAAATGAACTGATCTTAATTTGATACACAATATGTATGTCTTCAGTCATCTTCGTGAAAACAGTAAGCTTGTTTATGGGCAAGAGCGCATGATGACGTCATTTTATTTTGTGCACTCTTGTTATGAGTTATTAACTGAATGACTCGTATGGTGGGTACATTGAAAGCACACCTGTGTTCAGAACTGATTTGACATCCCGACATGATGTCATTATTACATCACTTCTTTTGTGCAGATTCCATTCCGGGCAAAGAGACTGCAATGTCACTAGCCGCACCATCTGTGGCTGTGGCCAACCAGCCTCCCACTATGGGCCACACGGCCCCCCTCCTCCCCACTCCCCCCTCTGTCCTGGGCTTCCCCCCTGGACTGGCGGCCGCAGCGGCATCAGTACAGTCGGCACTGGTAAGTATGTGATTATAGATTAATTTACTAGACGGATGCTTCATCATCATAGGGCGAGCCTGGGCAAACTGTTTAACCCTTTCCTGCATAACGACACCATGTAGTGTAGCGGATGGAGAATTCCTTTCCCAGTCTCTGTGTACCCATCTCTCCAACTAGCCTCCTATGAAAGCCATAAGTTGAAGAGCATAGCGCACCCACGCTGCTCTGTTGCCTTTATGTCTCGGTCCAAGGCTGTCCATCCTTCTCTTGGAAGAAGGAAATTGTACTGCTCTCCAGCTAGGCCTAGCTGGCCTGCATCTGTCTCTTTTAAGCCCAATCCATCTAGCGATGAACGGAGAAGTATAAATATTTGTGATATGTGCTTATTGCTGCCTTGAATCCACCGACCCTCAGATTTCCCTGCCTACGACTGTTCTCGGGGATGCCTTTGCGCAGGAACCCAGAATTAACCTGGTACACCTCATTGCACCTCACCATCAGAGGAGGCAGGAACACGGTCACATGACAGCGACAATTAGTATGCTCTAAATGCCATTCCTGGTACAAGAACCTGATACAAGCTGCATGGAGCACTGTGGACGGAGTCACGATGGGCATGTAGAGTTTTCAACAAAGCTGAAGCCGGGAGGAGGAAAGGAGGGGAGGGGAGGAGGAGGGAAAGAGGGGAGGGGAGGAGGGGAGGGAGAAGCTTACCTCTCATGGCTTACCACCTTGTGTTGAACTTGCAGCTGTCAAGATTAGAAGGCGAGATGAAACACAAGAAGCTATTAACCAGATGGTTTCAGCTTTGTTGAAAACCCTATGTGCCAATCGTGACTTTGTCCACAGAGCTTTTTGGTAACCTCTACCTTATGGCCTGCTGGAATGTCATCAGAGCTCGCTGATTTTTGCTATGATGTGACGTCGTGTCCTGCCCCCTCTGCCTCGCCACCATTACACTTGCATAACACTGAACACTACAGCTTGAAAGATTCTTGCCTGATCGGAGTGTTTCAAGTTTGATACCTATTTTGTATGCCTGTGTCTCTTTCCCTTTATTCCTCTCCTCCTTTCCTTCTCCCTCCTTCCTCTTCTTCCTCTTTTTCCATCCCTTCTTTCCCCTCTTCCTCCTCCCCCCCCCCCCCCTTTTCCCCCTCTTCCTTCCTTCCCTCTCTTCCTCTTCCCCCCTTCTCCCAGAACGCCACCCCAGGAATTCCAATGCCCATTAGCACACCACCCGCCCCGGCAGCCCTCCAAGCGCAACAGAAACCACCCGGCATGCAGCCTCTGATTTCTCTCATGGGCACCATCATTCCCCAGCCACCTCCTCTCACGGGTAACGTGGACCCAACCAAGATAGAAGAGATCCGAAGGACTGTTTATGTCGGCAACCTCAACAGTAACGTGAGTGACTGAAATACAGTGTTCTAGGTGGACCCTGACCAACGGGCGTAGTATTTGACCTCGTTCCCAGGCCTTCCCAAGCTCCAGTTTTTGTTTATTTGCAGAGGGGGGAAGGCCTGGGAGATCTTATCACATGAATGATGTCATGACTACTTTGGTTGACAAGGGAGGGGAGAATAAGGTGGGTGAATTGGGACCAGGTATACTTCTTCACTCGCAGTAGAGTATACCTAGCCTCATCCCTTACTCCTACTACTTTTCAGTTCTGCGAAAGGTTGGGATAGGCTGGCATGAGAGCAAGACTGTCAGTTCTGCGAAAGGTTGGGATAGGCTGGCATGAAAGCAAGACTGTAGTTTGGGCACTACATCCATGAGGATGTTGGTGTGCTCTAATTGGACTATCACCCCAACACACAGTATAAGCTGTGAAGTGACTAAATTGTCCATTTTGGTATTTCAACTTGGAGTACAGTGCATGCTCCTTTTAGTTGAATTCACATACTGCTATGGATGATGAACATCATGGTCAGATTGTTCTATAATGCACATGCACAAACGTGCATACACACACACACACACACACTCTCTCTCTCTTTACACACACATGCACACACACTCTCTTTAGCTGACAGCTGAACAAGTACTGACCTTCTTCCAGCCCTGTGGTGAGATTAAGTATGTCAGAATGGCTGGCGACGAGACACAACCCACGAGGTTTGTTACATACACTCCCAGAATCCTCCTCTAATGGGAGACCAAAGAGATGTCTTACTTAAACAAGTTTGTCCTGCTTAACAAAATATCCTGCTTAACAAAATATCCTACTTAACAAAATATCCTACTTAACAAAATATCCTGCTTAACAAAATATCCTACTTAACAAAATATCCTGCTTAACAAAATATCCTACTTAACAAAATATCCTACTTAACAAAATATCCTACTTAACAAAATATCCTACTTAACAAGGTATACCATTTCAGAGGGAGAATAGCACGTAGATAGAGTATTCACACTTTCTTCACCTTGACTCTGATGACAGCTGATTGAAATGTGAGCAAGTTTTCCAGCTGTCATGTGTGGATTGTGTTGCATGGCACTTGGTTGAGTGTCTTGTTCAGTTCACCATTGCGTAGCAGGGATGCCCTTAGTCTCATTCCCAGACCCCCAGCTGTACATCACAGACCTGGGAATGAGACTGGTTCTCATTTAAGAGGGGTTCTACTGAAATGACGATCGACATTTCTCAGCCATTTTGATGTGATCAAGAGCTTTGTTGAGCGCGTCCAACTTTGCTTCATGGTTCGATGGTTTCTGTTCTTCTTTAGATTTGCGTTTGTGGAGTTTTCCACACCAGACTCTGTGCCCATTGCTCTGCAGTACAACGGAGCCATGTTTGGAGATCGACCAATCAAGTAAGAGGATTCACTTTCAATGTGTGTGGGTGGGGGGATTGGTGTGTGTGTCTGTGAGTGTATGTACATGTGTGTAAATGTGTGTGCGCATGTGCGTGCATGGTATGTGTTTGTGGCATGTGTGTATGTGTATGTGTGCATGGTGTATGTGTGTATGTATACGTGCATGTGTGTGTGTGTGCAGGCAGGATAAATCCCGCCACTATACTTCCTCTGTTGCTTGTTACCATGTGCCTCTTACTGTCAATTCAGCCATTCTCTGCACTTTTTTTCCTCTCTTTCTTCTACCGTCCTATCATGTGCCGTAGATACTAATGGGATGTTTAAGACAACTTGAGTTGTCTGCGAATTTCAACTACACAATTACGAGACACATTCCTTATCTGGCCGCCTGAAGGTTGCCCGACTTCACTTCTCTTTGTGTTTATGACTTTGTGATGTCCTGTGCGTGCATTTTCCAAATGCTCTGGCACACACAGACTGTTGTTGTTGTTGCACACTTGGGATACGTCTCTCTGTACTCTCACATACACCCTCACATACACCCTCACATATGCACACCCACACACTCTCACATATGCACAGCCACACACACTCACATATGCACACTCACACACTCTCACATATGCATACCCACACACACTCACATATGCATACCCACACACAGTCACATACACATACCCACACACAGTCACATGCACACAGCCACATTTGCATGCACACTCACACTCACTCATGCACACACAAATCACATACAAACTCGCACACAGTCACATATGCACACACACTTAGGATACACATACTTGCTATTCTCTGACACACATGCACACACACACACACACATACACACGTGCACACACACACACACACACACACACACACACACTTTCCATCTGGAGTGCTAAAGATGTGGACTCACTTTCCATCAATCTTCGTTAATGCAGGGACCTACACAGTTCTCAACCCACTGAACATGCAATAATCTCACAGGGTTGGGGGGAGGAGGGGGGAGGGGGTACTCTAAGACAGCTTACATTCAGCTTCACTCCATTAGCCTTGTGCCCCGCCCACCAAGAGCCTGGGTACAAGGCTACACTTCATCTGGCTCTCAGGATTGAAAAACTGATTTACCGCAGCAAATTAATTCTTTGTCCTCGCATCTGGTGCTGTTCTTTTAGACTTTTTGCCTTTCTCTCCCACCCTGCTCAACACACATGCTCACACACTTAGGGTGAACCACAGCAAGAATGCGATTGTGAAGCCACAGGGCCCAACGGCCCAGGAACAGAAGAGAGAGGTGGAGGAGGCCATGAAGAAAGTGAGAGAAGCGCAGCAAGCCATTGCATCTGCCATTGAACCACCGGCGCAAGGTATGGATGAAGTTTGGTTCCCTCCTCCCTTCCCTTCTCTCTTCTACCTCCCCACCTGCTCTCCTCCTCCCTCCACTCTTCCTTTCCTCTCTCTTTCCCTCCCTTCCTACCTCTCCTTCCTTACCTACCTCCTTCTCCTCCTCCTCCATCCCCCCCCCCGCTCTCTTTCATCTTTCATCTACATGTATCCTCCGTCCTCTCTAATCATTCTGCCTACCTCTTTCCTTGCACCCCTCCTTCCTCTTCACCTTCCCATCCATCCCAATCTCACATTCCTCTCTCCCTCCATCCCTCCTTTCCAGATGTTTATGTACAACCAGAGAAGAAGAGACGTAGTAAATCCAGGAGCAGGTCGCGCTCAAGGTCAAGGTGGGTAGGTCAAAGGTCAGAGGTCAACAGTCCCACCATTACACAGTGACATAGTGGTGGTACTCCATATGTAGTGAGAGCCCAGTTTTTAAAAGCTAGAAACTTTTCAATGTACTCTCGATCACTCCCAGGCAAGTACTCACTGCTACTCGCATTTTTTTTAACAATATTTGCTAGAAATTACGTCACTGGAAGCTTTAAAAACCGTGTGTTTGTATAGCACTTAGGAAGGTTGCGTTGTGCTGATCTGATGAGAAGCCCGCAAAAACTCAATTGCTTTCAAGAAAAAGAAGCTAATTTTAAACCTGTTGTAAATATAAAAACTGTTTGGTGATGAAACACGGCACCATGATACGGAGCTAAGGTAGCTACAGCACCATGTGAGAGTTTGTTCTGGGAACACACACACTCACAGCTAGTTGTGCTGCAACCATAGCCTCGTTCCCAGGCCTCCCCCATTTTTGTTCTTCGGTTTGCATTCAGTATAATACACGGAAGCGGAAGAGTGGTGAAAAACGGGGAAGGCCTGGGAACACTTATCACGTGAATGACATCAGGTAGACGCGAGGTGGACATGGGGGGAGGGTCCACATTCAAATTAACTTACTAAACTTCATCATCGAGTGCTCCATCGCTAGACAAGACCCTAGACGTTCAAAAGATCGCGAGTACTCCGCTTGACTGGTAAGAAACTTGCTCTCAGTTTTATTGCACACATACTTATAGTTGGGCACCACCCCCCTACATCCACCTTGCATCCACCTGACATCATTCACGTGATAAGTGTTCCCAGGCCTTCCCCGTTTTTCGCCACTCTTCCGCTTCCGTGTGTTATATATACTGAATGCAAAACAAAAAACAAAAACGGAGGAGGCCTGGGAACAAGGCTACTGCAACCAGTCCAAGACTCAAACAGACCAAAACGCTCTGGTGAATGTTGTCTACAAATAGAAAAAGAAATTGAGTCATCAGCACACTCTTGGTGCCACCTGCCAATAATGCAAGACTTACACATGTACATCATCAACCTTGACCATCAGTAACCGCCCACCCCTTCCCAACTCTCTTCCCCCTTTCCTTCCCCCTCATCCTTCCTTCTCTCCCCTCTCCCCTTTTCTTTCCTCTCCTTCCTCCTCCTTGCTCCCTCCCCTCCACCCCTTTTCTCCCATCCTCTCTCCTGACAAACAGAGGGCAGCTTCCAGGGAGTCCTCCCGTAGAGATTATTGGGAGGATCCTGACTAAGTGAGGGTGGCTTCCCAGGTGTCCTCCTGTGGGGATGGAACCCTCAAAAACCAGCCAAACAAGATGGAAATGATGCCACAATACCTTCACACCATCCCTACATCTTGTACCATTTTGCCAACTATGCGCACCACAAAACCCTCTCCATGCACATTACCCTAACGCATTACTCATCCTTTACACACACATCAACATGGCACTCAGCACTGCTCACTCCACACCCTTCTGCATATCTGCCATGTTCAGTAACAATAAAGGCGCAGCCACCCACAATGTAACCAGCTCTTCATGCACAATATTCACTACACACCCAGCACTACCCGCTCCACTGCCTTCCACATGCAAGACAATCCTATGAACACAAGTGACGATCAAACCCAAGGCATAGTTAGCAAAATGGCACAAGATGTAGGGACGGTGTGAAAGTATTGTGGTGTCTTGTTTGGTTGGTTTGTGAGGGTTCCATCCCTACATGCGCTTGTTTTCATCAGAAAACTTTTTTGTGACTTTATCTTCAGGTCTCGAGATAGGAGGCGTCGTCGTTCACGCTCCCGAGACAGGTACCGTTACAGAAGGTCCCATTCTCGATCCCCACGCAGGAGGAGATCCTATTCCAGGTAAGAATAACCACTGTGTGTGAGTAACCTCATTCCCATACCCCATACTGCAAACCTGGTTGGGACCTGGGAATGAGGTTTGTATATAGTATGATCTAGCCTCATTCCCAGGCCTTCCCGGCTCCAGTTTTTGATCGCTTGCAGTATGCAATATAACAGAGAAGGAAGGCCTGGGAGATTTCATCATGTGTGATGGTGTCAGGTAGACAGAGGGTAGACAGACAGGATGGTGCCTGACCGTTGTAACTCTCATAACTTTGCATTGATCGGCCTTTAGTGTACCAAATAGCAAGCTGTATTGACGCTGCCTTTCAAACATTCCGGGCTCTAGTCCTTGGACAAGATATTACAAAGAAGGGCATTGAGGTGCGTGTACATTATTTACATAACTGTGACGGTGACAAGGCCTGGGAAGGAGGCTATATTCTGAACATTGTGGAATGACATTTAGTACAAGTCGCCATGCCTTCCTGGACATTTAAATGTGTTTACACTTCCACAGATCACCTCCTTCCCGTCGACGGCGTCGATCTCGCTCCCGTTCCCCTGTGCGTCGCTATGGTAGTGGAAGGAACTACTATCGAGGGAGGTCACGCTCACGATCCTACTCTCCACCACGGAGGAGGGACAGACGTGCACGAAGGAGATCAAGGTATGGACTAGTCTCGCGTGGCCACACCCCTTCCGTGGCCACACCCCTCTCTTGCGGAAAGGGGTGTGGCCACGCGAGACTAGGTATGGACATACATGTATGTTCCACAGAAGGACCACAGCTTTTGTTGCAGAAAGGGGGAGGGGACCATAGACTTCTGGCTACCCAAAGAGAAATGCAGTTCTAGTGATTCACTAGCCTCGTTCCCAGGCCACTCCCAGATTTTATCTCACAGCTGTGGAGAAAAATCGGGTTTTTCTCCACGGCCGCGAGATAAAATCTGGGAGTGGCCTGGGAACGAGGCTAGTGAATCACCACACCATGGGCTAGCTGCTGTTCTGAGCAATGAAGTACCTTTTGTCGGTTCTTTTCGTTCTTGTAGTACAACTACAGGTAAAGCAGCATAGCACTATATATCGTATCTTTCTTTATATCTAAACGGATATGTGAGATACTAACTGGCATTTAAGTGAACCAATCAGATCATACCACTAAAATTTCACACAGAGATACAAGACTGTTGTACTTTGTGTCTGGGTACGGGACTAGTTGCTATGGGTTCAAATGCTGACAGTGGGCATTAATTGGATATATTTTCTTTCAGGTCTCCCCCGGGAAGATACTCCAGAAGGTCACCCTCACCCAGCCCGCCCCCAAGAAAACCAAGGTGGATTGCAGCATGATACAGCATAGCCTCGTATACCCAGGCTCTTGAAACTGTTCATCTCATCCCTTAATTAATAATCCCTTTAAACCCTGAATTTTTTTTCACTTGAGACTAGTTTTAACCTATACATGCCTTTAACGCACCATATCTCCATTTCTGTCCAAGCTCTGACTCCAAAACTGAACCCAAGTCCACTTCTAGCCTTTACAAGCAGACTCGTGACCTTAACCACGCCCACTCATTAACGAGCATGCAATAGTCAGCACTCCCAGTTGTCAAACACCCGCTCAGAGCCCAAGCTGCCTTCCCTGCCAGAAATGAGAATAGCGTTTTCTAAGCCTGTCCATGCAGCCAGGGCAAGAATTGGCCCACCAGGTCCCAACCATGGCGCTTTTACAGCCAAGCCTAGCTGCCACCATGTGCATGTCACCCCACCCACCCCCCCCTGTCCAACCCTTTCTGTTGACGTAGAATCTGCGCGCAGGAGCGCAGAGACTATCTTTTCTGCACAGTGCACAGTATGATGTAACCAAAAGTGCACTATAGGGTTAAATTAAGAGCTAGATATGGTACTACTTGTACCTAACTGTGCCATCCCTATCCCCCACCCCACCAACACACACACACACATACACAGGAGCTCAAAGCGCAAGGATAGAACCCCAAGTCGTAGTCCCAGCCCATTTGAGGAGTATGGCCCCGATAGAACTGAACCCACCACCGTCGCCAGCACTACAACTAGCCGGAAATCCAAAAAATCCAAAAAGGAGAAGAAATATCGCAAGAAACCGTCCCCTTCCCCCTCTCCCTCCCCAGTTCAGGCCGACAGTGGAAGTAGGAGGAGTAGTTCGGTTGCCGGTGGCGACAGCTCTGATATGGAGGTTGGAGGTAGAAGTGGGAGCCCGCCACGCAAGGAACCTAATTCAGAATCTGACTATTGAAGTAGAATATTCCCTTTTAATATTGTTATAGGACACTTTAGTCTCATTCCCAGACCACTGATCCTGCTGTATGGGGTCTGGGCATGAGACCCTATACACCACTTGTTTACATACATTTGTACATCTGTACTGCGTGTACCCTAATGGTCACAATTGCTGTGTCTATGTATGATTGTACGATGCTATACTTGTAAGCCTCTTTGGTTTCACTTTTGCTGAAAAAAATTAAATGTTACCTTGGTATATGCTTAGCGACGGAAAGCTGGGCGGGGCCTGGGAACGAGGCTAGTATATGCTTGCACATGAGTTAAACTGTCGCCACCCTCATCTCATACCTAACTAGGTAGAATGAACCACAGTTCCCTGAGAAGAGGAAGGCAAGCCTAAGTGTTATGTCATACAGTACCTTGTCTTGTGCATGAGAGGGTTTGTGGAGCATGCTGCCTTTTATGGTGGTTGTAACCCTATTTTTTCCCCCATGTGAGTAACCAGAATGGAGAGACTGGAATGAGATAGAAATACAGATACTGACAATGGACTGACTCAAATTTCAAAACAAGTTGAGTTTGGGTGATGCGCTTCTGGTTTTCTCTCTGCTGGCTCTGACAACGGAAAGACGGGGGCTGTGTTGCCTTGCTGTCAAGGAGCTGGTGGTGGAGGAGGGAGAGGAGTTGCCAAACTCGGAGACAGACTTCAGCATCCTCAGGGAAGAAGCCCTCACCTCATTGTATCTTGCCTGCATCTGTATGTAGCAGAGATAGAGTGACACTGTTGAATTGGTGCAGACACTGCACACCCTAGCCTCGTTCCCAGTCCTCATACCACAGCTATCATCACTTGTAGTAGCACGTACTGCAGGCAACGATAGCTGTGGTATGAGGACTGGGAATGAGGCTACACACCCTAAATGTCCCCACATGTTGAAGACTTTTCGCTAGTATCATAGGAGTATTTTTGTAGAATTGGTACCTGTTCGCTTACTCCCGTTTAGCCTACTCCCATTTTGCCTACTTTATGCCTACTCATAAAATATTATGTGAGGGGCTCAGAACCTGAGTGGGCTAACCAAAAAAAAATCACTTACACACACACACACACCACCTATTCCAACATTTGATGTGGTGAATCAGACACCAACATGTAGTGAAACATGCATGCACACACACACACACACACAAGGCTGGGGTAAAGTTTAGTAACATGCACCCAAAGGTAGTGAAACACACACAAAAAAAAAGATGGCTGGGATAAAGTTTAGTAACATGCACGCAAAGGTAGTGAAACACACACACACACATATGGGTGCATGTTACCCCAGCCTTCTTCTTGTGCATACCTCAGCTAACAGTTGCTGGCTCTCCTTCTGAAGGTTTCTACTCTTCTTCTTCCCTGGTGGAGTCTGTGGTTGTAACACCTCACCTGAGTAGACAAGATGAAGGAGACGAGAGACTTAGGAATTATAACCAGCGCATGTACTAACTAAACTATCATACATAAAATGCTCCTGGCAGATGTACGTAATTTTAGACATCACATTACATTGTTAAAAGTTGCATGTGTGTGAATTGAACAAAGGCTTCTGGATGCACTCTCTCTGCACAAATGTAAGATATGAACTCCCACAACTCCATCAGGCAACGTTATATGTTACTGTTACCTAGGTTAGCCTCCAGTGCGATGCAACGAGTCCTGATATCGTCAAGAACGTGCTGTAAGTCCCGAACATTGAAGGTCATGCTGGACTGGCGAGGAGAGATGGTAGGAGGTGGCTGCATGTGGAAGAACCAGAACTTGGTGAACTGTTGATGGTTTGCATTTCTGAGTCACCCATGTTCATCCCTATTGCTTTTCCAGCCTCATTCCCAGGCTACTCCAAGCCTCATTCCCAGGCTACTCCAAACCTCATTCCCAGGCTACTCCAAGCCTCATTCCCAGGCTACTCCTAACCTCATTCCCAGGCTACTCCAAGCCTCATTCCCAGGCTACTCCTAACCTCATTCCCAGGCTACTCCAAGCCTCATTCCCAGGCTACTCCTAACCTCATTCCCAGGCTACTCCAAGCCTCATTCCCAGGCTACTCCAAACCTCATTCCCAGGCTACTCCTAACCTCATTCCCAGGCTACTCCAAGCCTCATTCTCAGGCTACTCCTAACCTCATTCTCAGGCTACTCCTAACCTCATTCCCAGGCTACTCCTAACCTCATTCTCAGGCTACTCCTAACCTCATTCCCAGGCTACTCCTAACCTCATTCCCAGGCTACTCCTAGCCTCATTCCCAGGCTACTCCTAACCTCATTCCCAGGCTCACCCAAGCCTCATTCCCAGGCTACTCCTAGCCTCATTCCCAGGCCTCCCCTAGCCTCATTTACAGAATGGGCCGTGATTAGCCTCACTCACAGGCCATTGCACGTTCATTGCTTGCAGTGCAAACATGGGAAGGCCTGGGAACAAGGCTAGGTCATGATAGCAGCTGGATTTAGTGGTACTATACTGACCTTTCTCGTCAGGTAGTCCCTGGTGTATCCAGCGGAGTGTGACGGTGCTCCAGTGTCAGGCACCACCAGAGGGTGCTTCAGAGCATACTGGAGTGCACGTGAGCAGCTAGTGAGGTCTGCAAGAACAATATTAATGTGGTCAGCAAATTGTCACAATGTTCCCACATGTAGCAAAACACACGCACATGCTCCAGCCTTCCCAATATTGTAGTACTGCAGTGAAAAGTTCACCTGCAGTCTCAAGGTTTATATCCCTGTAAGTTCAACAAATATCTACTCCGGCAGAAATCCTATGGTAGAGATGTAATGCCATTGGCCCCACACACTCCCTACAATTCATTCCAGACCACCTTAAGGCACCTTGTGCAATAAACCAGGTCATTGCATAATCTCCAAGGAAATTGTTTTTTTAAGTATCCTGGACCTAGTCTCACGTGGCCACACCCCATTCCGCAAGAGCGGGAAGGGGTGTGGCCCTTTCCTCTCCTGCGGAATGGGGTGTGGCCACGCGAGACTATCCTGGACCGTGGGCTATGAACACTGTAGACTGCCCACCTTCTGCTTACAGTCTATAGTTCCCTGAATATCACACAGGAGTGTACACATACATTTACTGTTGCTTTCATACCCGTGGGTATTGGCATAGTGGGATCCTCGTAGCTGTCTAACAAAGCCTCGTAGCCCTTGTAGCAATCAGGTGCATGCCTGTACTTCTGCTTGAGCTCCTTCATCCTTCTTCTAAAGTCCTCCCTCACTGACCAGCGCTTCTCCCCCTCATTAGTGGAGCCGGATGTCTCTCCTCCTCTTTGTCTGGGGGGAGAGTCCTCCTGCATCTCCTCCCCTGCACCCTGAAAGAGACAGGAGATGAAGAGGGGGTGGGGGGGAGGGGGAGGGGACATTGATAAGTGGGAAGCATGATACAGTAGTCTTGTTCTCACTCCAATCTGATGGGCCCGGGAACAAGGCTACACGATACAACTGTTTTCTGCCCAGGCCAGCGTTCAAGGCTAAAGCTGACACTGTGTCGGTGCATACCTGTGTCATGAACACCCCTTCTTGGTCATCAACTGCCTTGCATCTCTCCTCCTTCCCCTCTCCCCTTCCCTCCTCTTCCTCCTCCTCCTCCTCCTCTATCCTCCCACTGCACTGAGACTCTGAGGCAAAGGAGTTTGAAGGGGAGGAGGAGGGAGAGGGATATTCCAGCATTGGGACGTTAGCCATTGGTGATGCTTCTATAGCTGGCAAGAGAGGCTGCTTGGGGATGGTGGGAGGAGGTGCAGAAGAGACCTGTAGAGAGATACATATTGTAGTCACTCTAACTATCCAAATGGCAATATTATATATTTACATACCTTCTTAAATTCTTTGGCAGATTTTCCAATGTGGTGTCTTTTCCGTGAGCTTGGTTTATGTCTGCATGTGTACGCAAGTTACATGTCAACCCATCAAACACAGCCAATACATTGGACATAGAAGCATGTTCCAGACCCTTCCATCCAGCACATTAGCCTCATTCCCAGGCTCTCATGCATGGAAGCCTGGGAATGAGGCTACTAACACATATATCACTTTTAGTAAAGGTGTACAATACCATGCTGGAAGTGTGTCTGGTCCGGGGCAGAGAATAATTATTGTACCATAGAAAAGAAAATTAATTGTAAATATATGTACCTCACAACTGATATTCCATTCTGATGTACTAAGTGGGTCTGCAACAATGGTGGCATACCTGTGTGTTGTTGAGAGAGAAAGGAGGAGGAGGAGTAGGAGGAGAGAACAAGGAGGAGGTGAAGGGGGAGGAAGAAAGAGAGGGAAAGGAGGGGGAGGAAGAAAGAGAGGGGAAGGAGGAGGAGAAGGGGGAGGAAGAAAGAAGAGAAAGAGAAGGGAAGGAGGGGAGAAGAGATAGAAAGGGGAAGGAGGGAGGGAAGAAGAGAAGAAGGATGGGTCCAAGAGTAGGATAAGGTGGATGATGGTTACCTCTTGCGGTCCTGGTGAGAGGATTGCCATGGATTATGAGCTCCCTGAGGGCACCCCAGGAGCCACAGGCCAGCAGTCCTTCTGCCGTGAGTATCTGTGGGAGAAGAAAGGTCAACATAGTCCATCAGGTAATCAAGTAAGACACCAACCTTCCCAGGACTTCCCTATATAGGTACACTTCTTCATATTTACCAATCGTTCCCCATACTTCCCGTACTTTTCCATACTTTCCCATACTTTCCTCAAAAAATTCCCGCACTTCCCATACTCCTCACAGTGTAGAAATGGTCTGTGAAATGATGATTGCTAGCACATGGTTATTGGCCTCTTTTTCATTCCAATCTACCGCAGCTTTCACCACTTTTCATACTGCAAGCACCAAGAGGACTGGGAACAAGGCTAAGGACTAAGTACATGTAAGTCTCACCAGGTTATTTGCAAGGCTCAGCGTCTCCAGTTTAGGAAAGGGGGCCATGGAGTTGGTAGGGGTTACTCTGCCTAGGGAGCCAGACAGGTGGTCTACTGTTATCACGGTGGGAGTGGGTTCTCCATACGTCTGTGGCTCCTGTAGTCTTGGTTCAGAGAGGCGTCCAGACACTGGCTCCTGGTGAGCTGTGTTTGGAGGGACTGAAGTGGGTAGGGTGGAGTCTGGGGTACTAACGGCATCTTGAACTGGATCCACAGTGGGCAGTTTCGTTGAATCAGACACCACTGTCTGTCCGAGTGCCTGTGAGTTACTAGACAGAGATCTTGAATCAGACACTGTGACTGATTCATCGTGATCACTGTCTTTGATTGTTGTGTGAGCAGGAGATGCATATTGGGTGGAGGTGTGTACCACTGTTGAGCCTTTCAGGGGGCTTGTTCCGATCAGCTTGAGCTGGGGGACTGCATACACCTCGTTGTTGTCCAAGTTGAGGTACCTGAGCCTGTGAAGACAGGACAAGCAACGTGCAAGTTCTGACATCTCACGTTCAATGATACAAGGCAAACAAGAGAGGGAAGAAAGATTGTGAGGGCTGGTGGTTGTCTGATGGTTGTAGCTCAGTGATGAGAACACTGGCAACTCAAACCAGAGGCACTGGGTTTGACTCAAACTTTCACTTTACAGGATCAAACGTATGTTTATCTAATTGTATATACACTAGTGTACGGTAGAGATCTGAGTTGCCAGGAAACTTGGCCTACCTCCTGAGTCCTGCGAGGGTGGCAAAGGTGGTCTGGTCTGTGAGTTTGTTGTCATCCAGCCACAGGCACTCCAGCACAGGAAAGCGTATCCGAAACAAAGTCCTGCAAATTGGTTTAAAAATTGCTATCTTGAACCTGGCATCTGTTATTAGAAACAAGTTTTGAAGGATTCACATGAAACCACTGCTAATTCTGGGAGCAAGGTGAGGGAAAGGTGTGCACCTGGGACTGAGGAATTGTCACTTACCCTTCATCAGAGTCAGTCTGGGGTTGTTGGGAGGAGGGGAACGGTCTGGACATTTCTGCTGGTAGTGCCACAATGTTGTTGCCTGTGGGTTTCATGTACATGCACACAGGTATGTAGGATATAAGGACTCGTGCAGCACAGATTAAAGGCACTGTTTGGTTCATGGATGTGTGCATAGTGCATTGGTGAGGGTTGTACTAACCTGTGAGGTGGAGCTCCTTCAGTGAGGGCAGAGTTCCCAGAGCAAGCAAGGCCATTCCGCTGAGAGAGTTGTAGGAGAGATCCAAGCTCTACAGGAAAGGGGGAGGAAGGGAGGGAGGGAGGGAGGGAGGGAGGGAGGGAGGGAGGGAGGGAGGAAGAACACGGAGGTGCATTCCACATGTAATATGTCTTTGTTTGGAACACTGTATGGCACAGGCAGGCTAGTTAGCTACTACGCTTCGGAAAGTTCCTTCTAAGAGAGCTGCAAGCTATCCCTACCTGCAGTTGAATAAAGTCTCCCTGGTTGATACTGACATCCACTATACTGTTTAGCATCAACTCCAATTCTTGCAGAAGTGGAAATGTCGTGAAGGCCTCTGAAAAGAACAAAAAGTGGAATTAAAAACAATATCCAAGATTGTCTCGTGCTTTCATCCCTCAGCACAGGACTGCCTAGCCTCGTTCCCAGGCCTTCCCCGCCTCCAGTTGTTGATCGTTTGCAGCAGTTTTTGCATACTGCAAGCGATCTAAAACTGGAGGAAGGGAGGCCTGGGAATGAGGCTAAGACTGTCCCTGCGAGAGAGTAGCTAGGGTTCCTAAGTAGAAGTAACCTCACCTAGAGGCAGTTGGTTGTCAGCAGCGTTGATGTGTACCACATTGTCAAACAAAGCAAACTCCTCCAGCTTGTACTGCAGTAAGAAACTTTTTGTTAAAAACACAGAAACTTATTGTATACACTAGTGTTAAACGTTGTTTTAGTTAACTAAATACCTTTTAGTATGGCCTGTTTAAAATTTTAGTCAATTTTTTTTTTTTGCTAAATTGAAAAGTATAACTAAGAACATCCAAGAAGAAACCATAACTATACTGAAACAGAAAACAACCTTTTTTCACTGATAACTATAACTAAATATCTTTTAGTAAGGGGTTTTAGTAATTGAAACTATACTAACTTACAAAATTGTAAAATCGGGAAACCACTAATAGCACAAACCCTATACTAAAACAACACTAGCATACAGCTTGCTTCATTCATGTACCATTTAGCCTCATACCCAGGCTGCACATTAAACAGATTTTTGCAGCCATTACAACTTACTTCCTGTAGACCCTCCCCACTGATGTTGCAGACACAGAGGTCACTGGGCTTCTCCACATAGCAGTGTGTCAGCAGGAAGGGCCCATCCAGTGTCTTTCTTCTCGGGGTGCCACTGGCCTCTCTTGTGTTGGTTGGGGGACGGAGAGCCTTCCCACTCTCAATGCCACCCCGTACAGATGTGGAGAGAACAGCTCTCAGCCTCCTTCTTTGGTCTGCCTGGTAGGCAGTGATCCACTCACCATCTGCATGTACACAGTGCGGTGACAGAACTGTGTACTCTAGCCAGACTTTACAAAAGGTCATACAACAGTACATTCTAGAACATAGTCGTCAGAAATGGGCAAGAGTGCTGAGATGATATTTTTAAAAATGGTGTCGTCATGTGCTCTTGAAATGGGCAATACCAGCTAGAGGGCATTCAATATGATATTGCGTATTTGCACAATAAGATACCCAACTAAAATAATTCCTTTTTGCCGCGGTTGCTTGCGTCACTGTTTTCATTAAATAGTGCATAGTTCATGCTATCTCCCACTCCACGGCTGCCAAATGTGCCACATGAGTTAAGCAAAATCAGGGAAAACAAGTATCAATATCAGTAGCAGTGGTATCGGTAATTTGACAGGGAAAGACGGACAGGGACAGAGTTACAGGGACAGGGACAGGGACGTAGGGACAGGGACAGGAACAGAGGGACAGGGAGAGGGACGGGGACGGGGACGGGGACGGGGACGGGGACAGAGGGACAGAGACAGAGGGACAGGGACAGGGACAGAGGCACCAAATTACGTTTGACCAATTCAACCAAATTTGGTTTTAAAAAATTACAACCAAATCAACCAAATTTGGCACTAGAAGTTGACCATTTAGACCAACATTGGTATGGTCAAACAGACCAAAGATGATCTCGTGACATAGCTCGTAATTTGCCCATCTCTAATAGTGGTCTGAACGAGCAGTGTTTGCAGAGCTGCATTGGACTAGTTGCTTAGATAGCTAGCCTTGCCAAATTTTATCACAGCAGAGAAACGATGTATGTAGCTAGCAAGTTAAAGTTTGTCACTGTCTACTGTCTGTGAGTCAACCCATGCAAGTTGTCTCATACTGCTGCTGCATGGACAAAACATATGCGACATCCTCCACTCCCCAACTTACTCGTTCCATCCAGCTGTCTCGTCAGTGAACGCACCGGGAATCCAGAGGGCGCCACGGGTCCCAGGCGCACTCGTCTCTCCACGCTGGAGGCGGCCATTTTGTTTGCGTTTCTATGGAAACTGTGCGGTTTGATTGCTGGGTTCTCCTCTTTGCATGCAGAGCTTGAGAAGGAGGGTGGAACTGCCTGTGTCTGAAGCACTCTGCGAGGTTTTCAAAGGACGCTGAGATTGCTTCTCTCTCGCAGGAAGGAGTAGAGATGGCGGTCCCAGCGCAGCCGTCCCGAAGTGCGCTCTGCATCGGTGACCCAGACGCCTTTGCATCTGAAATGATAAAGATGATCAACGACAAAGAATTCAGGTTACAAGAAAGGGTAGCTACCCCTCCATAACTAGACAAGAAGTTCCTTAACATGATAAATAAGCTTCCCTTTGTAACTGGCCATGAAACAAAAGAAAAAATGGTACGGCATACCTCAATATGACTTAATGGAGAGAGAATTAAACTAGCACAGAGAATTAAATACATGGTATTTCTAAATGGTGTCTGTAATTACAAGGTTATTTTCACAGAGTAGCTCCTTTGGTTTGTACGTCTTTCCCTCGCCCATCTGCTTGTGCAGTTTTGCAGCGCAGCTTTGTTTCATCATCAATACCTACATACATAGTCTTCTACTGCTGAAGTTAGTATGCAAAATTATCTTAGTGGCCATCGAACCAAAAACTCTAGTGAAGAACCTGTATACAGTTGTATTCTGGCAGGTATCCTGAATCCAATACACTCTCATTGCATGCACTCTCCTAGTGATATTCGGTTTGTGATTGGTGAGGAGCGTCAGACAATTTACGCCCACAAGTGTCTCCTGGCTGCCCGATGCGAGGTCTTCCGGGCCATGTTTGCAGTACCACAGGGGGAGGAGGCTCCAACGCCGATCGTTCTCTCTGACATCAAACCGTCCATCTTTCTTGCCGTGCTGGAGTTCATCTATACAAACTGCGGTAGTCTCTCCACAGATATGGTCAGTCAAGCCACTCCATATCAGTGGTACCTGAGGGATGAAGTTTGTGTGTTGTTCTGTACCACAGGTTATTGAAACTCTGGCTGCTTCAATAGAGTACGGTCTGGAGGGACTGACTAAGGTATAAGTTATACTTTGCACAGCCTCATTCCCAGGCTCTTGTGCGGGGGGCAAGAGCCTGGGAATGAGGATATACTTAGCATAAAGTACTAATAGTGATTGTGCATGGTGATAGTGTGTACAAACTCCCTCTCCTCCACCCCACCACCCTTCCCCCATCCTCTTCTCCTCCCACTCCCCCCTCCCCTTTCCCTTCACCCTGCTTCTTTTCCCTCCTCCCCTCCTTCCCCTTATTTTCAGACAATATCTGAATACTAATAAACCATGACTCGGTTTCTTATTATCGTACAGTTGTGCGTTCGGTTCATGCGAGACACCATTGCAGTGGACACAGTCTGTGAATTTGTTCAGGTGTGTTATTAATAGTGTTGAGCACTCGAGCCTGGTACATGAAAATTGTTTTTATCGTGAAACAATTACGTGTATGTATGTAATAGTGTTGTGTGTAAGTGCACTGAAATTACAGTAGATAGTAGCTGTGAATTTGGGTTATCGCTAATAGCATGTCACAGAATAAAAGAATGTTACATCAAAAGTGCAGTGTTTCCTACTACACTTTGAGCCATTATAGTGCAGCCGCTGTGCCTTGAACCCAGACCCGCTGACCCCAGGATTTGTTACTTGAAGTAACTTATCTCCCTCATTAGCAACGGTAGTGACAAACACTGGGGTAATCAAAGACCTTGGTGCGAGGCTAATAATTGTGTACCAACTGAAAAGTGTTCTTTTTGAATTTTCCATATATGGCCTGAGAATAAAGTAAGGGAGAGGTCTACGTTTATATAAATTTGGCCTGGGAACAGGACTAGAATCCATACAGCTAAGTGTTATTCTACCTACCTTGTTCTCTGGCTTCATGCAGCAATTATGCTGTGTGAGGGAATGAGCTAGCTACAACTTCTGGTGCCCAGCCAGGAAGAGCATCTAGCTCACTCTTCCCTCTCCTCAATCTTGCAGGCTGCTCTGACCTACCAGCAAACCACCCTCCAGGAGGAGTGCTTGGCCTTTGTGGAGCAGAACACTGAGGTATTTCACGTGACTGGAGGCCCCTCATTGTTGGCCATCTCCAGTTTTGATTGCTTGCGGTATACAAAGGCCACTTCCCCTTCTCCTCCTCCCTCTGTGTTTGTATACTGTCAAGTGATCAATAACTGGAGGGAGGGAAAGCCTGTGAGCAGGACTGGAGGGAGGGAAAGCCTTTCTTTTGTGAGCAAGACTGGAGGGAGGGAAAGCCTTTCTTTTGTGAGCAGGACTGGAGGGAGGGAAAGCCTTTCTTTTGTGAGCAGGACTGAAGGGAGGGAAAGCTTTTCTTTTGTGAGCAGGACTGGAGGGAGGGAAAGCCTTTCTTTTGTGAGCAGGACTGGAGGGAGGGAAAGCCTTTTCTTTTGTGAGCAGGACTGGAGGGAGGGAAAGCCTTTCTTTTGTGAGCAGGACTGGAGGGAGGGAAAGCCTTTCTTTTGTGAGCAGGACTGGAGGGAGGGAAAGCCTTTCTTTTGTGAGCAGGACTGGAGGGAGGGAAAGCCTTTCTTTTGTGAGCAGGACTGGAGGGAGGGAAAGCCTTTCTTTTGTGAGCAGGACTGGAAAGGCCTGGGAATGGGAATGAGACTAGAGTTGAAGATACTTGGCTCCGACTGGTCCTTCTTCCAATTTTTGCATGGTGTAAGGGAATCAAAAACTGGACACAGGGAAGGTTTTTCTTTTGGGAATAAGACTAGGAAGGCTCGGGAACGATGCTAAGTTACAAGGCTTTGATTGTCTGTCACCTCAGGAGGTGTTTAAGAGCCGAGGGTTCAATGAGATGTCAGAGGAGGCAGTGGCCTTTGTGCTACAGTCAGACCAGCTGAGGATGGACGAGGCAGACATTCTGGAGAAGGTCACCGAGTGGGCCACTGTCAACTCTGTGAGTTCAAGGAGAGGCAGGGGAACGGGTCCATTACTTTGGCTGGATGAATAAATACACAAAATATTGTTTGCATGTCAAGTTTCTTCAGTTCATCATTACAAATCCTCCTTACACACACACACACACACACACACACACACACACACACACACACACGCACACACATACACACACACACACACACTCCCCAGGTGGTGACGGGTGCCACATTGGGTGAGGTAGCAAGGGAGGTGATCTGCAACGTTCGCTTCCCCTTACTGGACCCAGCAAAACTCAGCCAGGTCGAGAAAGAGAACCAAAAGAAAGAGTACATCCCAGTACGTTAGTCTGCATGTTCTATTCAGACCACTCGTGTTTGTGGTCTTGTTCCACTACTGTATGTGCATAATGTCATGTAAGTAAGTTTCACTCATCGTAAGGACCCTTCACACCCATTGATGATAGCCTCATTTCCAGGTTCTCCCAACTTTAAAAGAGCCTGGGAAAAGGGGCTATCCATGATCTCTTCACAGCCTCCTTCTTAAAAAGAATTTTCTTTCTCTCCCCCCCAACTCACACTCCTCTCAACACACACATACAAGGTGAGTCTGATCTCAGGAGCATGGAAGTTCCACGCTCTAAGGGAGGTGGATCCCACCAATGCCCAGACACGCCCCCGAGCAGGCACCCAGCCGAGACCATCCCTCAAAGTGCTGGGACTGGCACCACAATGACATACTGCTCCTACATTAACAATGACATCACCATACTATGGCAAGGAGGGTTCATTTCATAAAAACAACTGGCACTAACTCACTTACCTGTTCATCACAGTACTACATAGCTTATACATCTCCATGGTATACTGCATCAAGTCAGAGATATATAATATAATTGTGCAAGTGTATGCTAAAGTCATTGTAATGGAGTTTTCCACTGTAGACATAGCCTCGTACCCAGACTCCTGGGTACGAGGCTACGTAGACTTATACTCTAATACACTTGGGTGCATGCATGTAGAAACCTTCACAAAATGCAGAGCCACCAACCGATTGGGGCAGATGATCAATTGTGTGTATGCTAAAGTGCACAATGTCAATATAATTTCCACCAGGTAGACACATACTCTAACTTTTCTGCAAACAAATAGATGCACATCGATCAGACAAGATAAATACAAAACATATTGAGGGTGGAAATACTCTTGCTGTTGCGACTTATACAGTTTGCATAGAAAGTATTATTTTCAGAACGTTTGCCTGTGCCTCAAAATCTTCTGCGAGAGGATCGGCTTTAGCAGTGGGATCTAAGGTTGGAGTCAGCAACAAAGGACCAAACATTTTGGCCAGGCTATCCACCGTGACACCATTAGCAGACGAGTGCTTAAAAACGTCTTTGAAATGAGTGAGCAAGAAATGTAGTGTTGTGAGTACTTCTTCGGGTAGGCATTCTACAAACTTCCCCATCACACTCTGCGCATTTTCCATGGTTGCAGCTTCCGTCAGAGTCAAACAGGTATCGTTTGTGAAAAAAGGCTCAGGGAGGGTGCGGAAGAAATCCTTGAGTACCCCAGTGAAAGCATGCACTGAAACTCGAGAGACTATCTCTTTAATCTCAGCCTGGTTCTTCGTTTGGCTAAGGGTGGCATTAAACGCTTCCGCTTTGGCGTCTTCAGAAGCACACATGCTGTATAATCCAGATGTTTCCAAACCGTACTGCTCTATAATTTGGATGGACTTTTGCACCACAAGTGGGAGTCCAGATTGACTTGGGTTTGAATCAATGAACTCTTTGAATGAGGTCGCAGAGGGGCTGGTACCGTGTGGGATCATGCGTGAAACTGCTACCCTCATAGGCTGATACTCTAGGGAAACCTTAAGTCTCCCAATAGGCTCGATATTCAGAAGTATGTTTCGAGATTCCCTGTCATTTGGAGAGGAGAAGAGCTGTACTAAGTGGACACTTTTGGATGCTGTCAACTCTCCACTTGTCAGCGAAATTGTGAAGTGAGTATTATTTACCAAATCAATAAGAAACATTTCTGATTTATCTTCAAAACCTACCTGTGCTTCTGCCTTGGGGACAGCTCCAACAGATATAGTGCAAGCAATGTTGGTAGTTTTATCTGCTACAGTCACAGTATTATGTAAGCCATGTAGGGTGACCGAAAGCATCCCAGAGTATTGAACCTCATGGGAAGCCATGGATGTTACTAGTGTCCCTGTGGAGAACTCGCTGAAAGTCGAAGACTCCTCAACCTCCGCCGTACTCTTACGTGACTTCTGAGCGTCTCTAGCCGCCTGGAGAGATTCCTCTGAGATGGAATTGCTTGTCAGTGGTGGTAATGGCGGTTTGTGTTCCGGAGGACTGCTCAAATCTTTAGCGATGGTTTCTGGTGGCTTTTCTTGTATAAAGTCTATGCGTTCATATGGATGGTCAGGCCTTTCGTACTCTGATTCAGATGTGTTGGCAAGTTGAGAAGATGTTTCCTCTTTATTGTGAGTGTTTCTGCTCTGCTTAGCATCTTCTTCAAAATCAGTCAGTTTTGAATCGGTGTGGGACTGTCTTTGTCTGATGAAACTGGTTTGGTGTCGGGTACGTGTCAGTGAAACCGATGTCAGGATTTTTATTGTGAGAACTAATTTCTTCACGTACTGCATAATCACTACAACATCATCAAACGGCATTCTTGTAACATTGACGTTGTTTACTTTCAAGATTTCATCACCCATACTGAGAAGGCCATTTGTTTCCACCAAACTCCCAAGGTTGACCCTTGAGATAAATATCCCGTCATCTCTGGTCCAGCCATCTCCCTGCCTGATGTAAAACCCCAGACTCCTTCCGGGCTCCCTCTCCAGTTCAACAACTCGGATCTTGAACGAACCAGAAGCGTCTGTCGTTTCCTTCATGCCTGCTATTCTTCTAAACGTTCCTTCCTCCAGACAGATATCAAGCTTTTTGCCAGATTTCAAAGTGAGTTGGCTCATCTTTTTCCCCTTTGGAATCTCCGTGTCCTTGAGATCTTTAAAAATATGCGCAGGGGTCAAAGTGTTTTCAACCTCAACTGCCTTCAACTGGGCAAGGATATTGGGAGATAGCTTTGAAAGGCGGTTCATGTCAGGCTGTACGTCCGATCTCTTTCTCTGCAGCTGCTGGTTTTGCGAGTAGCTTCCCGTTTGTGTTCCTGATACTAGAGGAGGGAGGATCCGCTTCTTTTTTTGTTTTGAAACAGGCGCCAACACAATCTCGTTTGAAGCTACTGCAGCCATTGCGACCTGCAGCAAGAAGAAGGAAATTTCATGAAGTTTGTTAGAAGAAAACTGTTCACTTTTTGCACGGCTTGAGCCCCACCCCCCTTTTGGAGTTCAATATTTTGTTCCAATTATTCGTTAGATATGGCAACTGCTCCCGAAGACCCTGTTTCTTCCCCATCCAGCGACGATATAACCGCGAGGTTCACCGCAGCCGAAAAACTGAAGGTGTTCGACGGGGAGGGCAGCGAGTTGGAGTTTGGGGGACTGTACAGGGACCAGAAGACCGTTATAATCTTCGTCCGGGTAGGCATTAAATAGAATAATGCTCCTAAAGCGTGTATTCTAGGAATAAGGGAAGGGGACAAGGGGGGGGGGGGGGGGGGGGGGGGTTGCACTCCCATAGACTCTGCAGTTACACCTAATGTGGATTTCTGACCCCTTTAACCAGTAAAATAGGTCTGGGGGTCTACACTAATTAACACCTACATGCATCAAAGGCTATTTCTTGACCTTTCTGCAGCACTTTCTTTGATATGTGTGTCAGGAGTATGTCCAAGGTCAGATTTATACTGTAGGAATTAGTGTTGTTGGTAGCTTCTGCACACACACACACACGTTGCTAGCTTGTATACACACCTTGCCTCATTTCTGGATCTTCATTTGCAAGTATATAATCTGTTCATTAATTAAGGAGAAATTTGCTATGAACGATCCTGACACAACTAGCTACTAGGACTCAGCCAAAGGTTGGTCCTTCTTCATGCAGTAAAACTAGATGTTCCAGACAATAGAAGGCATGCATTTCATTTATGTCATCACATTGTTTATGTAGGCAACATTAATTTGTACTAGCACATCAAACTACTTCACTGCAGTATCTTGTATAAATATGTGATGTGAAGCCTCTGTAGTAGCTCTCTGAAGTTGAAGCTGAAATGCATGCTCCGTACCTTGAAGCAAGTTGTAGATTAGGCTCACCATATAATTTATTTACCCCTCAACATGACAGTAACCTCATTCCCAGGCCACTCCCAGATTTTATCTCGCAGCTTCTCCACAACTGTGAGATAAAATCTGGGAGTGGCCTGGGAACAAGGCTAACATGACAGCACATATGCAGAAATTGGTGAAAATATAGTATACATGATGTCAAACGGATGCCCCTATACATATATGCATGTTATGCAAAGTCACCCACTGCACAGGACGTGTTTTGGCCAATACCAGGCCTCATCCAGTGTTGTTTTAGTTCAGTGTTTGGACTTGTAGTTTTGGCCGGAGGTTCAAATTGTTAGTTTAGTTGTAGTTTTAATTACTAAATCTAGTAGTTAACTACTGTTTTTTGGTGATTTTTAAGTAGTTAAGTTGTAGTTTTTAATTAATGGACTAAGGCAGCATCAATTTTAGTTTTAGTTTTAATTACTAAAAGGTTTTATGCCTTACTACAATGTATTTTAGTTTTGGCTTTAGAAACAACACTGGCCTCATCACCTGCATTGGGGTGACCGGGAGATGGGGACGCTATCTCATGCACAAATTCAGTCAGGTGGCTGGCCTTATCCATATGATAGGTAGAAGCTCCTCGAACATTAGTGTCTCTTTAGTCTCGGAACAAGACCCTCGAAAAAGTTCTTCTGCACTCTGTTTTTAAGAATTATATTCACTCCTCATAGTTTATTTTTATGGGCACATATTAGGGAACTTTCACTATTCTTGTGTCTTTGCATTATGCATAAAGTTTCATAGAAAAAAAAAAAAATCAAAAATGGAGGCCTGGAAATGAGGTTACATGCACATATACTTTTTGTTGATAAAATCAGCTTTTTTATTTTTATTTTTTTCTCCCTTTGCATCAGACCTAGCCAAGATTCCGCGAGCCTATCTGGAGGTACGAATCCACTAATTGGTTGCAATACCAGTAATATAAGAATGTTATAATCCATTATGGCGCCTTTGTCAACGCCCTCAGGCAACAGTAATCCTATAATGTTGTATGCACACTTCCCCCAGACAGGTCACAGATCATTTTAATTACGTTTGGTGTAAGGTGATGGGATGTTAGAAGCTTCAGACGGGATCAAAGCGCCCCTCCTTTCAACCGTGACTGTGCAATGCAATATGACTACATTACGAAACAGTACCTGGAAAGTTTTTAGGGATGCGTGCTGGTGTATGTGAAATTTGACCTTCCCTACTATAAAATTATCAGGTGCTAACATGCTGTCGGTGACGCAAGAATGGGATGGTGTTGGGTAGTTTCATTGACATTTCTAAGTTATCTGTGTCATTGTGATGTCGGTTTTGATTGGATTTAACAATTGTTGAGTGGATTCTTGTCATTCCATTTTAGCAAATTTCTGTCGGAAATATTTGCATGTTTGTTGCTTGCAGTATGAATAAGTGATCGAGTATAATACTTGGCTGTAAAGACCAATGTTTGAGCAAGAAAAACAAAAAAGCTGGCACTTGCTGGGAATTGAATCCAGGGCTCCTGGCTTGAGCTTCCAGTGTTCTGACCACTTAGCTACAACCATAGGACAGTCGCCTACACCCACAATCCCCTATATGTCGTCCGATAATGTCACAATAGAGGTCAAATTTCACATACACCAGCATGCATCCCTACAGGTACTGTTTCACAGTGTAGTCATATTGTATTGCGTAGTCACGGTTGAAATGAGGGGCGCTCTGAAGCTTGCAACATTTACACTTAAAACGAGCTGTGACCTGTCTGGGGGAAGTGTGCATACAACATTATAAGATTACTGTCATCAATTCTCGTCCGAGTGTGTGGCTGTCAAGAGTACATTACAATGTAGTCTTGTTCCCAGAATACCATACTGAGGGTCTGGGAATGAGACTAATTACAATGTTTATCTGGGTGTGCTTGCAGCTAAATACACGCTATCAAGTGTACACCTAAGCATGCTTATTTATAACCTCCCCAACATATCGAACACAGTCCCAGCTTTATGTCCTCGTACTAAGCTAGGAGCTACAGGACAGCCCAAGCAATCGGTGTCTGCAGGCACTTGTTTTACAAAGAACAGAACTTGAAATGAAAGTCATGCACATGTACGGTCTAACATAATGGCACGGAATTGCAGACAGACATATTTACATACTACAAATTTTCATAGACTACACATTGTGTGGGGTTCGCTCGGTTTACCTCTAGTCTATCAAGCCAGACCAGGGAGAAAGGTGGTCTGGCTTGATAGACTAGTTTCCCCATAAATAATCCACAGCTTCATCATAAACAACACAATATGAATATACACAACCTGTACGTATGTTTACTACATGCACATTCCATCTATTGACGCAACTGCCAACAGGGTAAAGTGCAAGAAGGATAAAGGTTGCTATTTATAAAGCTACCTTTAGTCAAGCCTGGCCAATAACAGTGGGTAGTTTGCAGCCCTACATCCCTTCACAGAACACTATGGTTACATGCCAATCATTTTGAGGTGGTAGCTCTAATTTGTACTCATTAGTTCCACCATGAGCTCATGAAATGCCACACTCTTTGGCGCCTGGTTTTACTATCTAAATTAAATAAGCATACTAGGGGTTTTCTGTCTCCCTTCTGTCTCCCTCCTCTGTCTCCCTCCTCTGTCTCCCTCCTCTGTCTCCCTCCTCTGTCTCCCTCCTCTGTCTCCCTCCTCTGTCTCCCTTCTCTGTCTCCCTTCTCTGTCTCCCTTCTCTGTCTCCCTTCTCTGTCTCCCTTCTCTGTCTCCCTTCTCTGTCACCCTTCTCTGTCTCCCTCATCTGTCTCCCTCCTCTGTCTCCCTCCTCTGTCTCCCTTCTCTGTCTCCCTTCTCTCTGTCTCCTTCCTCTGTCTCCCTTCTCTGTCTCATCTGTCTCCCTCCTCTGTCTCCCTTCTCTGTCTCCCTTCTCTGTCTCCCTTCTCTGTCTCATCTCCCTTCTCTGTCTCCCTCCTCTGTCTCCCTCCTCTGTCTCCCTTCTCTATCTCCCTCCTCTGTCTCCCTTCTCTGTCTCCCTCCTCTGTCTCCCTCCTCTGTCTCTCTTCTCTGTCTCCCTCCTCTCTCCTCTCAGCCTCAGCCTCTCTCCTCTCTATCTCCCTCCTCTGTCTCCCTCCTCTGTCTCTCTTCTCTGTCTCTCCTCTCAGCCTCAGCCTCTCTCCTCTCTATCTCCCTCCTCTCAGCCTCTCTCCTCTCTATTTCCCTCCTCTCTGCCTGTTCATTCAGTTCACAAGAGAGAGAATCCGAGGACGGAGCTAGAACAAGCTCCGAGCACCCCTGTTTAGACCAACATGTCTCTCTTTTCAAATAAACAAGTTTGTGCTAATTTGATTACTAATTTAATCGCACACAACTCCATATACAACTCGTATATCTTCACTACCATAACACAATTTATTTACTGCCCTTCTTGTGTTAACGACATGCACACAATTTACTATATTTCCTTAACCGTGTTCCTTTTTCACTAATAAGGGCTACTTCCGAACTCTATAAATTGTTGTTGCAATTTGCAAGCAGTAACACAATAAGGGATAAAGTTTAAATACATTTCCATGGAAACGTCACACACACTCTCTCTCTCTAAAGCTCTCCATTTCAAGTGTAAAACCTTATCTCCCTCCAATGAAATTTGAGCCAGCTTCCTTATCTTCCTGCATTTAGGAGGCTTCTGTGTGCTTGATTGTGATTGGCTGCGCTCCCCACAAATTCATTAAGGTATGGTTAGTGTACGCCTGAGCCTAAAATAGATTTTTTTTTGTGCTAATCTGATTCAATTCTGTAATTCACAAATGTGATTGAAACTCCCCTGTTTTGAGGCTGCATAATAAGCACATGTGGCAGTCCCGTGTAGAAATCGAAGGTTATTCCGTCGCGTATTTCGATCGCATCGCTGCGTTTAAAGCGCCGTATCGCTGAACTTCCGTTAAGGGCGGGGCTCATACGTACTTTGTAGATGCATGAATATCTAATGAGTCTACAAAGCGCGTATGAGCGCCGCCCTGGACGGAAGTTCAGCGATAAGGCGCTTTGAACGCAGCGGCAATCGAAATACGCGACGGAATAACCTTCGATTTCTACACGGGACTGCCACACATATGGAACAAGATAAGTTTGACAGCATACCAGGTAGATAGATAGGCTCCAAACGAGCGGGGCCAACCACTTCCGGAGAGCCGCCCCTGCGATCAAGAGGCAGCAGTAGAAGCTTCTTGTATCCACTTGTCACTAGTTCTAGGGGGTGCACTTCTTAGCTACCTGCACACAGACCCCGCTTGCTGTCCTCCGGAAGTAATACGTGTATATACCAAGCCACACCCCTTCATATAACAACTGGACTAGCAGTAGTTAAATTCTCCTAGGATTTTCCTAACATTAGCCTATCATACGCATTGTTAAGTACATTTTGTTTATAAGGAACATTATAGAACTGGTTTTGCCAGTTAGTCTCCAAGGAATAACTCAACATCACATGGACTTCATAAGGTGTGACGATATAGATACAGCCAATGCAGCAAAGGAGGATGCAGAGTCAAAGTTAAAATAATGGATAAATTTGTTGATGCTATTGTTGAGAGGACACACTTTATTTCTTTTGACTGCTGTTACTTCTGCTAAGGCTGAAGTAAAAGTGTCTGGGTCAGACTCAAATAGGATGTATCAGTTCAGAGATTTATCGTTTCAATAGTATTCCTCTAATTTAATGTACTGCACCTATTTATTGGTGTGTGTCATATATAATAAGCACATATTTGCTGGTTTGTGTGTGGTCACTGCTTAAATAAAGCACACACCAAATGCACCCTCGTTGTTAGCTGTTAGGCACTCATTTCCTTCCTGTGGAGACATAAGTGTATGTGCTTGAGAACGCATTAGTACGTTATTAAGCTTAGGCCTGGACAGTATTTCCTGCGGTTTTCTGACCAACCAAGTTATTCCGAAGGCAGGATGCACGCTAATGAACTAAAGCTTTATTCTGTCACATGCGATGATATCATCGTATCAATTTTCTTGCTCTGATTGTTGCTAGACCCTCCTCCTCCTAATTCCCCTGCTTCACATACTTCTCTAATCTTTCTCCCACCCCACCAGGGTTTCCAGGCAAGAACAGGTACTGGTTTCGCTTCCTCCATTCTACTACTTCCTTCCTGATTCTGTTCCCTGTTGCTTCCTGTTGCTTTATGTTGGTCTTCCTGTCTCTCAGTTGGTTTGCTACAGTCTCGTACCCAGACCCCATTCAAGACCTATGTATGAGAATGGGCTCTGGGTACAAGAATAGGGTCTGGCTATGAGAATGGGGTCTGGGTACAAGAATAGAGTCTGGCTATGAGAATAGGCTCTGGGTACAAGAATAGAGTCTGCCTATGAGAATGGGGTCTATGTTATGCTATGCTGTCTGGGTGTGAGAATGCAGTGTTGTTAGTTCACTAAACCTAAAACTAAAGTAAGACATTTTAGTAATTGAAACTAAACGATGCTACTTCAGTCTGCTAATTAAAAACTACAACTAAACTACTTTAAAAGGACCTGTTAACTACAGCTAAAAGTACCGATACTAACTGTTTTTAAATTTAGTAATTAAAACTACAAGTAAACTGAATCTGTAGCTTAATTAAACTAAACTAAACTACAACTCCAAACACCAAGCTAAAACAACACTGGAATGGTGTCTAGGTATGAGACTAGGCTTTTGGTTGCAGGAGTGCCTAGTGTGTGGGCCAATCAGAGAGCAGAATTAAAACTTCTAGCTGCAATTTGATTGGATGGCTGATTGACCATAACTAAAATCTGTATATCAGATTCCTACCAAACCATCTCAGTATGCTGGCTAGTTATTGTTCCCATAGCAACACAACATAGTACTATTCCACATTTCCAGTCCTACTATACTGTCAATTCCCCCAGTAATGCTGGTGTTGTCTTGAACTGAAGTTACAAGGACTAGAAAATACAATTTCTCCAGCTGCCCTTTCCATTTCCTCTCTCCTCCTCCTTGTTTTTACATCCTTTCCCCTGACCTTGACCTCTGACCTCTGGGCAGGGTCTTGAACTGTTGATACTAGTAACAGGAGAGTTGAAAGCATGTTCAGCAGCTTTGAAAGGCTTTTGACCTTTTCATCCACTTCATTGATGAGGTGGGCCCATGGAGCCCTATGGTAGTGATCTAATGCTGAACATGCTGTATTGGGAATCATCATCATGGAAACTTTGAGGCACAAAGCCACTTGCCATCTCTCTTCCCATGGTGTAGACAAGTTCTGTGGTTCCAATTAACAGTAATACATGGAATCAGAACAGAGGAGGCCTGGGAATGAGGCTATTAACAGTAATACATGGAATCAGAACAGAGGGGGGCTGGGAATGAGGCTATTAGTAAAGACAAAACTGTGATGCCAAGCCGTCATTCCAACTTTCACACACGCAGTACAGTATTTCCATACTGTAAGCGATGAAAACTGGCTTAAAGGTCAGTACTGCCCAATACCACAGGTGACAAAGCTGAGTTGAGGGCCAGTATACTACAGTATACTACAGGCGACAAAAGCTGAGTTGAAAGCCAGTATGCTACAGTATGCTACAGTATACTACAGCTGAGTTGAAAGCCAGTATACTACAGTATACTACAGGCAACAAAAGCTGAGTTGAAAGCCAGTACTCCAAGCAACAGAGGCTGGGTTAGAGTGCATATTTAAGAATACGTGACAGTTGTGAGTAGAACATTGCACTGAAGGAATGCACTATAAAAACTACTGCACTGTATTATATAGTGGAGTAAGGCCATAGTATATAACCCATTTGGATTGGTTCGCTACACTGGTAATATGATACCTGTACAAGAATAGTTCGTCTACTAGTTAGCACATTGGTTGCTACACCAGGACATTCCTTGCATTGCTCGACTGAATAGCCTTGTGCAGGGCTGAAACATGAGTCTGTGGAAGGTTAATAGACCTCACAAACACCGGATGGGGTGATTTTCAGCTTGAAAATTTATTTTTGATATTGTTTTGCAAATTTGATATGACCACATATGCATTAGGAAGAGAGGCAGGCTGAGAATTGAACTGTGTGTGTGGTGTGTATGACCACATATGCGTTAGGAAGAGAGGCAGGCTGAGAATTGAACTGTGTGTGTGGTGTGTATGACCACATATGCTTTAGGAAGAGAGGCAGGCTGAGAATTGAACTGTGTGTGTGGTGTGTATAAACAGAATGCATACACACACACACATACATGTACACACGCACACACACACACACACACACACACACACACACACACACACAGGCTACCAGTACGATATTTACTGTGATCCGGAACAGATAGTCTACAAAACCCTGGGTATGATCAGATCCATGTCAAGAGAGGGGCAAGGTAAATAGTAACTGTCAGCCCCCTTTACACAGGTATATGTCAAGAGAGGGGCAAGGTAAATAGTAACTGTCAGCCCCCTTTACACAGGTATATGTCAAAGAGGGGGGCAAGGTAAATAGTAACTGTCAGCCCCCTTTACACAGGTATATGTCAAGAGGGGGGCAAGGTAAATAGTAACTGTCAGCCCCCTTTACACAGGTATATGTCAAGAGGGGGGCAAGGTAAATAGTAACTGTCAGCCCCCTTTACACAGGTATATGTCAAGAGGGGGGCAAGGTAAATAGTAACTGTCAGCCCCCTTTACACAGGTATATGTCAAAGAGAGGGGCAAGGTAAATAGTAACTGTCAGCCCCCTTTACACAGGTATATGTCAAGAGAGGGGCAAGGTAAATAGTAACTGTCAGCCCCCTTTACACAGGTATATGTCAAAGAGAGGGGCAAGGTAAATAGTAACCGTCAGCCCCCTTTACACAGGTATATGTCAAGAGAGGGGCAAGGTAAATAGTAACTGTCAGCCCCCTTTACACAGGTATATGTCAAGAGAGGGGCAAGGTAAATAGTAACTGTCAGCCCCCTTTACACAGGTATATGTCAAAGAGAGGGGCAAGGTAAATAGTAACTGTCAGCCCCCTTTACACAGGTATATGTCAAGAGGGGGGCAAGGTAAATAGTAACCGTCAGCCCCCTTTACACAGGTATATGTCAAGAGGGGGGCAAGGTAAATAGTAACCGTCAGCCCCCTTTACACAGGTATATGTCAAAGAGAGGGGCAAGGTAAATAGTAACTGTCAGCCCCCTTTACACAGGTATATGTCAAGAGGGGGGCAAGGTAAATAGTAACTGTCAGCCCCCTTTACACAGGTATATGTCAAGAAGGGGGCAAGGTAAATAGTAACTGTCAGCCCCCTTTACACAGGTATATGTCAAGAGAGGGGCAAGGTAAATAGTAACTGTCAGCCCCCTTTACACAGGTATATGTCAAGAGGGGGGCAAGGTAAATAGTAACTGTCAGCCCCCTTTACACAGGTATATGTCAAGAGAGGGGCAAGGTAAATAGTAACTGTCAGCCCCCTTTACACAGGTATATGTCAAGAGAGGGGCAAGGTAAATAGTAACTGTCAGCCCCCTTTACACAGGTATATGTCAAGAAGGGGGCAAGGTAAATAGTAACTGTCAGCCCCCTTTACACAGGTATATGTCAAGAGGGGGGCAAGGTAAATAGTAACTGTCAGCCCCCTTTACACAGGTATATGTCAAAGAGAGGGGCAAGGTAAATAGTAACTGTCAGCCCCCTTTACACAGGTATATGTCAAAGAGAGGGGCAAGGTAAATAGTAACTGTCAGCCCCCTTTACACAGGTATATGTCAAGAAGGGGGCAAGGTAAATAGTAACTGTCAGCCCCCTTTACACACAACATCATGCCGACATCACGTTTTGAGGGTTTGTTTACGATTGATAGTGATTTGTTTTTTTTATCAGATATCAAACTTTTGATCAGGTTTCAACCATGCCAAGTTCAAAGTTCAGTGGCTAATGCACACCTGTCCAACAACCTGTGCACACCTGATCCAGTTCCCACATGTTCCGCACATGTACTCACACACATAACACACATGTACACACTGCACTTATACACACGTATTTATATACATAAGCATGTATTACACATACACACATGTATATAAAAACATATAAACATATGCAAGCACATGTTGCACGCTCCCACACGCACACACATGCACACACACACACACACACACACACACACACACACACACACACACACACACACACACACACACACACACACACACACACACACACACACACACACACACACACAGGGAGCGAGCATGTGAAGTCTTCCTTCATCGGTGGCACTGTGCGATCCAGCCTTCAGTTATTAAAGGGGATGCAGAAGCAGGGTGATTACTTGCAGCAAGGCGGAGAGTTCGTGATTGGACCAGGTAACTTGTACCGACTAACAGCCAAGAATTTCTGTAAATGGTGTGTCTAAATGCATTGCTAACTTGGTTAGTCTTTGTCCTTGGGCAGCTAGTATGGTGTAGGAGTGTTAGGTTCGGCTGACCTCATTCCTGCCTTCCTAGAATCTGTCCTTGATTGCTTATAGTATGCAAGAATGGATGGGAAATGCCTGATCCTGTGAATGACCTAGCCTCGTTCCCAGGCCTTCCTAGAATCTGTCCTTAATATGTAAGAATGGATGGGAAATGCCTGATCCGTTTTATCATGTGAATGACCTAGCCTCGTTCCCAGGCCTTCCTAGCGTCCAGTTTTTGATCACTTGCAGTATGCAAAAACGGAGGGGGAAGGCCTGGTATATTTTATCATGTGAATGACATCAGTGTTTACCTAAGGTAGACAGAGGGGGAGGGGTCCCCCATCCAAAGAACGAGCTTAAGGCCTTATCTTGTAGTTTCTGCCTCAGGCACTGAAGTTTTGAACGTTCGCAAAGCATACGTGAAATGCGTTCTTTCGATCGGGAACCCCTCCCCACTCTGTCCACCTATGTAGACACTGACGTCATTCACGTGATAAAATATACCAGGCCTTCCCCCTCTGTTCTGCATACTGCAATTGATGGACAGTGGGAAGGCCTGGGAATGAGGCTATGAATGACCTACCTAGGTTGACAGAGAGAGGAAGATCTCAGTCCAAGTATTGAAGTTTCGGGCATTCGCAAAGCAAGAAACTTGTTATTCAGGATGAAGAACACATGCAAGAAATGTGTTCTTCTGTCACCCCTCTGTCTACCTAGGTAGACACTGACATCATTCACTTGATAGAATGGACCAGGCCTTCCCCTTCCATTTTTGCATACTGCTGTAAGCAATTGAAAACAGGAATGGGGCCTGGGAATGAGACCCAAGTTAGGCTGCCTATGGTATCAAATTTCCACTGCACTCAGGCAGTAGCTTTCACCTACTGAGTACACAAGAACAAGGAAGGAGCTGCAAGGAAACTATATAGCAAACAAGCATACACACATCAGGCCCGTAGGCAGGGGGGTTCGGGGTTCGAGCCGAGGGGATTCGCTCGAACCCCCTTTTGACCTCCAAAAGATTTTATATACACTGCTTAACTGTACATTTTAAGTGTCCTGCCGTTTGAAAGTGGTCCACTAGTCTCGCGCTGCTATTGAGAATCACCGTCGTCCAAACGAGTCTGGTTGCAGCTATGCGAGTTTGTTCATGGATGACCAGTGCGGAACGCGCGCGTAAGCTGTTTACACTGCTGCGATGAAAGGATGCGCGTAAATACGTGTGTAAATACATCGCAAGTTCAGGCGCTTGAGAGTTGTCCTTCTAGTGATGTCACGCCACCTGCTGTTCTGCCAACCTTAGACTTAGTACCTTCTCTCGTGGAAATCCGAAGTCAGCTGGCTTAGCAAACGCACACATGGACAGCCAAAAATTGGATGCAATACTTCGCGAGCCATGTAGCTACTACGGCTCCGTTTCTGTCCCAAAATGGCCTCAGAAGCAATCTCAGAGCATCTAATTTCCTGGGGGAGCATGCCCCACTCTTCCATGCTTATGCATACAAATCAGACATTCATGTAACCCCCCTTCTAAAATTCCTGGCTACGGGCCTGCACATGCATGTGTAATGCAGTCTCACTGGGGCTTGTCCCAATAACACACTTCAAAAAGAGCAGCGAGATGATATAATTGAAGCCGGTCTTGGCTTGATCCCAAAGGAAGCAGTTAATTAGTTCAAGAATGTAATTAGTGACTTACAGAGCCTGTCCTATATTCTCTGAACACACACGCCACAGGCCTACAGATCCATTTTGCTCATTTTGATATCGGTTCACTAGACCACACCCCCATTAGCTCCCTCCTGGAGACTGCTGGTGTCACCAAAGTGGACTTCTCCGGAAAATAAACGACTACTTCTTTTTCACAAGAACGCACATTATTGTTTATGCTTGTCAGTTTTTATCTGTGTTTCAAGATTGTTTTTGTTTTTATAAGCCGTATATTTTGTGTACATGACCTGTAGCTGATGATGTTTTGTGTCCAAAGCTCTGGTTGTTCCCAGGGTGGCACATGACTGATTATTACATGCTTCAGTCTGTGCATAATCTTTGAGTTTTTGTACTTGGTATGTGTGAAAGCAAGTTTGTGAATTGAATGTGGTACAGTTGATGTTACAAGGCATACGAGAGGAAAGTGAAAAGCTGGCAGTTGCTAGGAGACAAATTCATGGCTCCAACCACGAGGTACAAATGCCTGGAGGCAACCACCAATGCTAATCCTCTAGCTATTGGCTTCTTTCTCAACGTTGTGCAGAAGTGTTTCTGGCTGATCCCTAATGTAGCCCCACACATGAAAGCCTGGGAATGAGTTACCTCTAATAAGAGTTTCAACAGCACATAATGAGTGGCTATTGGGTGCTAATTGGCTTCTCTCTCGACGTGTGCAGAGATGTTGCTGGCTGACCCCTAATGTGGACCCACACACGAATTCGAAAGCCTGGGAATGAGATTACCTCTAATATAATAAGAGTTTCAACAGCACGTAATGAGTGGCTATTGGGTGCACAATTGAAGCATTTAGTATCACCTGCAGGTGTGTACAGTGAATTGCAAGATGCTTCTCGTTTTTTGTTTTTTTTGTACTTCTCAATGTTCATAATTGTGTAAGTACAGCGGTGTGTGTTTGTGCAATGAACAATCTGCAATATTGCAATTTGACACATTACAGGCATAGCGCAAACAGCACCCCAACGCATGCATTCGTTACATGTAAACATTTTCAAGCCTTGTGCTTTATTTGCCAAATTTCTTGTTTACAGTAATCTTCACGTCAGAGCTCAGTACCGATATTCATTGAGAAATAACTTCCGTCCTCTCCCCCACATGCGCGTAATGCAAATTCCAATCGCCTAATGTATAACCAACCAAAAGTGAAAAACCCAAGATATTTTGTATGAATTCAACGTAGCTTCCTTGACGAAAACAGACAGTCGACTCGTGCCACGAAGGGAGAAGCCGATCGGAGGCGAAATTCCGACTGTGTTGGATTTGACCGAACTGATCTCCTCAGACCGCACACGACAGGTCTGACGGAAAAGGCCCAGAATGCCGACATAGCGCATTCGAACGATCCTCCCGACGAATCAATCCGACGCTTTTTATTACACAGCAAAATTTGACGTTTTACTTTACATTTTGACGTCCCTGTGCGCGGACTGAACTGAACAGTGGACGCCGACGGGTCGCAACATGGCCGACAGAGACGCTTACTTGTGCGAGTTTCTGGAAGGTAATCGAGGGGGTTATTGACATGAAGGTGGTGGGAAGGTGATAAGAGTACGAGAGTGCTAGGGATAGGTTAGGCGGGCAATGGGTACAACTACGGTGGCCTTCTCTCTTGTGTGTTCAAAATAAACGCGCCGGCAGTCCTAAATTACATTAGCGAGCAAGGGAAGCCCTATCATGTGAGAGTAAGGTGTGCAGGCGTGGGAACAAAGCCGTACAGCTGCGTGTACAGGATATGTAGTGCCTGGGGTGCGGGACAAATTGACCTGTTGCAAAGGTGATGCTAACAAGGTATTCATTCCATTTCAGACCGCCTCTACTTTGCTACACTCCGGTCTAAACCCAGGAACACAAGTTCATGTCACTACTTCTGTGTTGATGATGAATTTGTATATGAAAAGTAAGCCCTTTACCTCAAGTGTGACCTTCAATGTGTGACTTTTGCACATGTTATCACTTTGATTGAGGTGTTAATAGTTCTAAACTTTTTTCACCACAAGAATCAGGATTGTAACATCTCTGTGCTCTGTCTATATTTTTAGCTTCTACACAGACTTTGGACCGCTGAATCTTGCTATGCTGTATCGGTACTGCCTGAAAGTGAACAAAAAACTGAACAAGGTAATACTAATGCACACTTAACACACACATTGTGTATACTGTAAACTATAAACTATCACTGTCAGCTGTTTTATAACAAGTACAACACAACTTTCAAACATTCCTCTTATTTATCCCAAATTTTTTCAAGAAGTTAATTGTTAGTTTGGGCATAATTGTTTTGCTTACCATGTACACAAGTTTCACTTGCGATCACTTCAACGTAGCAGATGAAATCCAGTATTGAGTGAAGTGCGTCTTACACAATGGGTGACTAGCCTCGTTCCCAGGCCCTGGGACGAGCGCGCAGGGCCTGGGAACGAGGCTAGTGGGTGACCAGGTAAATCATTTAGACTGGATTTTTAACATTGGAGGTATGTGGTTGACTAATTGTTAAGTGGTACTAGCACATGGTACAAGGAACTTAATCTCTTAATTTTCAATTAGAATAAACACACACATTGTGTGCACACACACCCTATTATTACAAACGCCCACTCTTCATCTCCCCATCCACTATCAAGGGATTCTCCTTTGCCCTAAATCACCTGATGTCCATAAATAACTAATTTCATGAAGCCTGGTCAGCATTCCTTTAGCATGGCGTTCATATCTGCTGTGAATCTAGTAGGATCTGACTGTCCCTAGTGGCTTATCAAGGAGTAATCAGCCCTCCTCCCGCTACATTCTTCAAAGTGGCTACTATGCACACTTTCAACATGCTGCTTAGCTTTGTACTTGGCCTTTGTTGAGGGCATGGTGAAAGACTGTGTGTTCACTTGCCAAGTTGGTGGTTAGAATTGGTGTCTGTTGTGTCATTGGTACAGTGTGTTACACTGTGTTACCAAGTATTGTGATTGTTATAACCTAGCACATTGTTACACCTTGTTACATAGTGTTGTTAAGTGTTGTTAACTACCAAGCGTGTGGATACTGTGTTAGCAGTGTTGTTAAATGTTGTTAACTGCCAAGCATGTTGGTACTGTGTTTCCAGCGTTGTTAAGCATTGTTAAGTGTTGTTAACTACCAAGCATGTTGGTACTGTGTTACCAGTGTTGTTAAGTGTTGTTAACTACCAAGCATGTTGGTACTGTGTTACCAGTGTTGTTAAGTGTTGTTAACTACCAAGCATGTTGGTACTGTGTTAGCAGTGTTGTTAAGTGTTGTTAACTACCAAGCATGTTGGTACTGTGTTAGCAGTGTTGTTAAGTGTTGTTAACTACCAAGCATGTTGGTACTGTGTTACCAGTGTTGTTAAGTGTTGTTAACTACCAAGCATGTTGGTACTGTGTTACCAGTGTTGTTAAGTGTTGTTAACTACCAAGCATGTTGGTACTGTGTTACCAGTGTTGTTAAGTGTTGTTAACTACCAAGCATGTTGGTACTGTGTTACCAGTGTTGTTAAGTGTTGTTAACTACCAAGCATGTTGGTACTGTGTTACCAGTGTTGTTAAGTGTTGTCAACTACCAAGCATGTTGGTACTGTGCTACTAGTGTTGTTAACTGTTGTTAACTGCCAAGCGTATTATTTTGTGCACTTTTATAAGTGTTGTTGAGTTTTGTTAACTATCAGGCACACAGTTACACTGTGTTATGAAAGTGTTAAGTGTTTTAACTGCTAAGCACATTGATCCTGTTGCACTTTGTACTCATTTATTGGCGCTGGACAGCTGCCAGAAATGTATCTGCCTTGCCCAAAAGCACCTGAACAACATCTGCCAGGGGCCACTAATCTCGAGTCCCTACCACAAAAATTGCTGTTCTCTGTGCTGTGCACGTGAATGTTCATGATAATGAATATTCTCACGGTGTTGGGTTCAAGTTACATTTCTTGGGTCAAAGTTTGGAATTCACTCCACACTTTGCGGGTATGTAGTCCATATTAGGTTAAAAAATATCTGGCTTTGAGATTGAAAGGACATTCTTGAATGCCAACAAATGTTACATGGCCATCAGTGGACATGTTTCAAGGGCCTGAGACACAAGAAAGATGAGGAGTCTAATACAATTGAAGTTGTATGGTTGCAGAAATGAGGGTGATGCTCACATGCCACACACACACACACACACATCACACACACACACACATCACACGCACAAACAGAGCTCCTCCCTATCCAGGAAGAAGATCATCCATTACACCTCGTATGATCATCGCAAGAGGGCCAATGCAGCCTACCTGATTGGATGCTACGTGGTACGTCACACACACACACACTATTCTCCTGTACAGTATGTTCAATATATTATGATAAATGATTACCACTCTAAAAAGTAAATCATTGCTCTAATTTGATGGTACAAATTGTAAATGGACATCAATACTTAGTTGCTATTGACTACTTGTCCTGACAAATGATTGTCATTTGTCCTCAATCATGTCAATTCTCCATGTGGTTGCCATGGTGATGTTATACTGGTTATTTTCTGGTTTTTAAGATATGAACAGGGTGCACAGGTGCAATTGGAAAGCTGTTGACCTTTAAGTTGTGTGTGTACATGTTTAGGAGGGCAGTATCATAACAGTGGTCAAAGTACGTGTTTCAGTTAGACACAACTGTTGCTTTATGATCAACTTTCGCTTCATTGTGACTTCATGCTGTTTCTTTTTTAGTGTAATTGTCCCCCCCCCCCCCCCCCCCCCCCCACTGCCTCCTTCTATCCCTCCATTGTGCTGTCCCTCACTTCTCCATCTATTATCTCCCCTCCCTCCCTTCTCTCACCACACTTCCAGATGATCTACCACAGAAAGACTCCTGATGATGTGTTCAGGTGCCTGATGCCAGCCCAGCACCCACCCTTCCTCCCATTCAGAGATGCCTCCTTTGGTACATGCTCATTCAACCTCACTCTTCAGCACTGCTTCGCTGCTGTTTACAAGGTACATTCGACAAACATTAAATTATACATCACTGGAGATCATGTGATCCATTACTGGAGATCATGTGAACTCACTAGAGATCATGTGAACTCACTAGAGATCGTGTGAACTCACTAGAGATCATGTGAACTCACTGGAGATCGTGTGAACTCACTGGAGATCATGTGATCCATTACTGGAGATCGTGTGAACTCACTGGAGATCATGTGATCCATTACTGGAGATCATGTGACATGGTGCTAGCTAACTCAGTATTACCATTGGGTGCTCTAATATTCTCCGACACCCCAGGCCCTGCAGTATGGATTTCTGGACTTTAACAACTTTTGTGTGGACGAGTATGAATTTTATGAGGTCAGTTGCACCGTTTAGAAGTCGGAGTACCTCTACCCCGTGAGCTAGTATTGCATTTTGTATGTGTATATGTTGTTATATGAAGGATGCAGCACGTTTTAATTGTTTTCATGTTTTGATCTTCCAAATGCAGAAAGTTGAGAATGGGGACTTTAACTGGATTATTCCAGGTGTGTGTCACCAGATGAATTTGTAGTATAGTGTACCAAAAAAATACCTTTCTTCGAATGAGTGTGTGTGTGAATCCTAAGTGTACATAGTCAACACTCAGTGTGCAAGATACAAGGTAGAGGCTGACACTAACTGATATGCTCACATCCAACTGTTTGAAGCAAGAGAAAATCAACAGTATTGTTTCAATGGTTTGTCCTATAGGTAATGGTAACTTTATCCCCTTGGCCCTGTGCCAGCCTTTCTGCAACTCTGTCTTTTGTGACTTAGTCTACAATGGTGGTCGGTATTTGTCTTATTAGGTAGCAGGTGGTGTAGGAATGTAACGCTGTACAGCTGTACAGCTATTGGCTTCAGCACTTTGTACCTACAAGGAAGTTTTTGAATGGCCCGTCGCGTGCCTGGTGTGTGTTACCCGTGTTTTCCCACACCTAGTGCTTCCCGAAACCTTGCTCTGTGGCTGTTTAAGTGATTCAGGGTTTGTAGCTGTGTACATATTGAATTAAGTTTCCAAAGTGAATGTTGTGGGGAAGACATGAATATACTCTGGTCACCTCTTCTTCCTCTTCCCTCTCTTTCTTCTCTTCATGGAAATATTTTAACCCCCAAAATTAAGAGTACTAATCAGAGCTGTACCAGGAAAATCCATTAAGAATGACTTATCAAACATCTCCCTTCTCTTCCTCTCTCACCCATCTTCACCCTCACCCTTCCTCTTCCCCATTCTCTCTCCTCCCTTATTTTCTTTCCCTCCTCCCTCCCCTTTCTCTCTCCTTCCCTCTTCTTCCCTATTCTCCCTCTCCCCTCTCCCTCTCCCTATCCCCCTTCTCCTTACCCCATCCATATCTAGGAAAATTCCTGGCGTTTGCTGGCCCCCATAACAAGAGCCGCATCGAGAACGGTTACCCACTGCACGCTCCAGAGCATTATTTTCCCTACTTTCGTGCCAACAACGTCACCACCATTGTGAGATTGAACAAGAGAATGTACGACGCAACACGATTCACGGATTCAGGATTTGAGCACAAGGACTTGTTCTTTGTTGATGGTTCTACTCCGAGTGATAGCATTGTCAGGTGGGATGAAATATTGTATGTACCAAGAATGGGCGGCTAGAGTAAAAGCGTGTAACTCCAATAGAAGCCCATAGTCTGGTCAAAATTATTGAACGGGACTAAAAATAGAACACCCGGCACGTTCTTAGCAACAACGGCTTATGTCTACACGCAGGTGTGCAGTACGTGTTACTATTTTTGCGGTTCAATAATTTCGACCAGTTTCAAATTTACAGAGTTACACGCTCTTACTCTAGCCGCCCCTTCTTATGCGTTCTTGATTGTACACAGCATGACATCCTATAGTGGTATCTTACAATCTGTCTGCATATCTCACTTTGTAAGTGCTGAGTGAGCATGTTATGAGGGATGATGTAAAATTGGGCTAGTGTGTGTGTGCTATTTTACTATAAACCAGAAAGGAGGAATCCATAGTAACTTGGTATAATTTGCTTCTGAAATGAGAACAACCTCTTAATTACACTGCTATTGCTTCATATTATGGAGATAGTAGTACTGCATACATTTTGCAAGGTTTCAATCCAGAGGAGGTTGGAAGCTGGTAATTAGTGGTACACACGAGGTAGCAATTATTGCTACGTGAATGACGTAATCATACGGGCTGCCATAGTGAAAGGTGAAATCGATTTACACAAACAGCTCTCGTTTGTTTGGGACGAAACTTGCCAAGTGGATACTGCCAGGTAAGCTCTAGATCGACAGCTATGGCATTTTATGGCACGCAAAATCTTCCACGGGGATTCCCAAGGAAACACTCAAATACTTCGCATATCAGGAAGAGCTATAGTGGTCGATCTAGAGCTCACCTGGCAGCATCTACTGAGTGAGTTTCGTCCCAAACAAACGATAGCTGTTTGTGTAAATCAATTTCACCTTTCACTATGGGCCTCTATGGCAGCCTGTATGATTACGTCATTCACGTAGCAATAATTGCTACCTCGCGCGTACCACTAATTACCAGCTTCCAACCTCCTCTGGTTTCAATCCAAGTGTGTGTACATATGCATACTATATGATGTCACTAGCACCCATAATGACATCATGAGTTGGTCATGTGATGTGTTTCTTCTGTCCACACCCACAGGCGGTTTCTGACAGTAGCTGAGAGTGCAGATGGTGCTATTGCAGTACATTGTAAAGGTTAGGACACGTTTGTGTAGGTAGTTTGAAAGGTTGCTTGGGGGTAGAACATGCACTTTTTGTCGTGTGTGTGTGTGTGTGTGTGTGTGTGTGTGTGTGTGTGTGTGTGCACGTGTCATCAACTGGTGTATATACAAGTTTGATTTGTCACTTTTAAATTTGGTGCTCAATTGGTTGAACCGTATTGTTATATGGATATCTGCCCTGCAAGAGCGCATAAGAACGGGCGGCTAGAGTAAGAGCATGTAAATCCAATAGAAGCCCGTAGTCCGTTCAAAATTATTGAACTGTTACTAAAAATAGAACACCCGGCACATGCTTAGCAACAACGGCTAATGTCTACGTGCAGCTGCGCCAGTACATGTTACTATTTTTAGTAACGGTTCAATAATTCCAACCGGTTTCAAATTTACGTAGTTACACGCTCTTACTCTAGCCGCCCGTTCTTATGCGCTCTTGGCCCTGTGTGTAACCATGGTTGCAACTGGTCGACTAGGTAACTTAACAACATTAGGAACCTTGTTTATTGACTCTTGGATATCCAGCTGGTTTCTGTTTTTCAAGGAAATTAGGACATGCTTTAGAACATCCTGTACCCCTGGAATTAAAGAACTAAAGACGTGTGATGATGTTATGAGGTGAACGGGAGGAAAGTGGGTGGCTGTCGGGCGTGTTACTGAAGCATTCAGTACCAGCTGTGCAGTACTTATTGAATATTGTGTGGGGGCTGGTGGTCGTCTGGTTGTCGTAGCTCAATGGCAGAGCACTGGCGGCTCTAGCCAGGAGTCCTAGGTTCAATTCCAAGTGAATGCCCCCTCTCCTCTTGTTTGCCTCATAACATCAATCAAACATGTCTTCACCTTTTTGGTTTCTTGTTTAGAGAAAAATTCAGATGCACGTTTGAAAGATATGTCACTAACCAACATGTTGTGCATAGTTTTACAGGGTGTTGGCTTCAGATGTACCTCAAACCCTTTGAGCAAATTTGGGAACACTTTTCAGGACTGTTGTGTGCCAGTCCAATTGTTCTTTTGTGTTTAGCTAATGGCTGGGATACAGCGGGCAGTATTGAAGTTTATGTACTTGAAAGGCTTGTTGAATGGTAGAATCCGCATGTTTTATTGTTTTTGATTGAGAAACAATTTCCAGCAGCCCCAGATAAAATTCAAACATTCTATCACCTATTTTGATGCAATACAGCTGAACTTTCATTAAGGGTGGGTCTCATACATGCACACTTTATACATATGTGGCAGTCCCGGATGGAAACCAAATATTATTCCGTTGTATATTTTGAGCGCATCACCAAGTTTGACATGCCATAGTGCTGAGCTTCTGCTAAGGACGGGGCTCATATGCGCTTCATGGACTTATTAGATATTCATGTATTTACACAGCACATATGAGCCTCGCCTTTAGCGGAAGCTCAGCACTATGGCATGTCAAACTTGGTGATGCGCTCGAGAAATAAGCGACAGAATAATATTCGATTTTTATCCGGGACTGCCACATATATTAATGTTACACTGCATATCTGATTGATCTGCAAGTGTCTATGAGTTGCGCCCTTAACAGCTGTTTGTGTCCATCTTCTCTGCAGCTGGCTTGGGGCGGACAGGGAGTCTGATCGGGTGTTACATGATGAAGCACTACAAGTTTACTGCTGCAGAAACGATTGCTTGGACCAGGTGAGTCAGTGGGCATGTGAGGTCGGTGGGTGGAGCTGAGTTGATATGAGTTTGGAATGAGTTATACGTGAATCCTCTAATGTTATCCTTTTGCAGAATTTGCCGACCTGGCTCAATCATTGGACCACAGCAGAACTTTCTGGAAGAGTGAGTGCAATACCCTAAAACAAGATTGTTCACAACTTCTCTTCCCTCCTTCCTTCTCCGTCCCTTCCTTGCTCCCTCCCTCTCTGCCTCCCTTTCGCCTTCCCTTCCTCACTCCCTCCCTCCTCCACAATATTGTGCTCACAACTTACTCCCTCTCTCCCCCTCTCTCCTCCATTTCAGTAAGCAAGCCAGTCTGTGGGCAACTGGGGACATGGAGCGATCTCGAGCTCGGGAAATGTCGAGGTATGTCCAAGACAGGCCTGACAAGCTCTCCAAGGCTGAGAAACTGGACAAACTGGACAAACTGGAACGGTTGGAGAGGATGGAGCGATCAGAAAAGGTGGGTCGACTGGAGGCACAGATGTTGAGCAAGATTCGTGCTGGAGTGGATACCATGGCACTGGGTAACAAGGAGATGGAGTACTTGATGGAAGAAGAACTTAGGGTATGCAAAGGTTTACTGAGGTGTACACTAATTTACTAACTTACACCGTACATGGTGTTGTGCAGTCTGTACTAAATAGTTATGTGGTTGTACGATTAATCACATGTTTATACACACACACAGTTTGGCCCTCCGATCGACTCCAGCCTTCCCCCTTATACCCCCTCTCCCTCCCTCACTATGGGGAAGGTGGGTGGCAGTGGAGGAGCAGGGATGATGACTCAGGGTGACCGACTCTGTCTCATCAAGAGGGAGCGACCTCATACCAAGTCTGCGTCCACTGGGGGTATTAGGTACGTATATATTTGTAGGGACATGAGGTGTGCATTAAATGGACCTTTGTTGCCTAGCTACCAACTGCCAAGTATTCTGATTAATCTGAAAGAGATGGTATGATAATGAAATGGTATACATGGCAGGCCCAGATAGAGATCAAATCTTAGTCCATAGCATCAGAGGAGGTTGGAAGCTAGTAATTAGCAATATGCGTGAGGTAGCAATTAGTACTACATGATGATGTAATCATACGGGCTGCCATAGAGGCCCATAGAGAAATGTGAAATTGATTTACACAACGGTGCCCTCACTTGTTCAGAACGAAACTTGCTCAGTGGATACTGCCAGGTGAGCTCTAGATCGCAACTGAAGCATTTGAGCAGTTCCTTGGGAATCCCCTCAGACTACTCTGTGCATCATAAAATGCCATAGCAGGCTCAATGTTTGTGTAAATTGTTCACTATAGGCCTCTATGGCAAGCCTGTATGATTACATCATTTATGTCGTACTAATTGCCAGCTTCCAACCTCCTCCGCCATAGTGTTTTTGGTTGCATCACTGCAAAAGAAGCACTGTATTGCCAAACTTGGTTGAGGGTGAGGCCCAAACGCATAAGTTGTAGCAACATCAGATATGCATGTGTCAACTAAGCACTTGCAAAGATCAACACTTGATGGTGATGTCACCTATGCTCCATTATATTCCCCTTCCATTCCATTGCCAGGATGTCAGACTCCAAGTTGGTACCAGTAAGCCACCGAACACGGTCCCAGACCTCTCAAATGCTCAGACAGTCCCTGCAGCCGACTCCTCCCTCAATCTTGTCTCCACTGAAGGGAAATAGAGTAACTTTCCCGCAGACGATCATACAGCCTGTCTCCCTCCCCACTCCCTCTGTTCCCTCCCTCACTGTTTCTCCCCCTCCTATTCAGACATCGATCCTCGGACATCCTGCCCTCTCAAGATCGTAAGTGTCATTGTAGCAGATACAACGTGGGCCTAGTTACAGCATCATAATGTATACATGAGAGACATTGCTTTAGCTGACATTGCTGTGCTTTAATTGAGTGGTTCTGAAATACATAGCCAGCATGGATCAACATGGAACCGGAATGTCCCACATTTGGGTTTGCTAGGTTATAAACTGGACTCTTTTAGTGTTAGGATTGTAGAGCTTCCTATTATCGTCTCATGTACACACACACACACACACACACACTACGTCCCAGGCGTGCCAATGGGCGTGCGAGTGGACGTTCAGCTGCTAGAACAACCGTGAGACCCGCGACATCAACTGGAAGCACGAAATGAGACAATCTCTGACAAAGACCCTCGTGACTAACTGCAATAATACGTAAACATGTACCTTATCATTTCTCAACAATTTCTTGTACTTGTTTTTCTAAGAACTTTCGAAACTAGTCCAATTTTCACATGTACAGTGTGTACAGTTGTAATTGACTAACCTACAAATTACGCACGTATGTGTGACACATTTGACAAGCTTGGTGCATTTTTTTTTTGTAATCTTCATGTAACTGTAGCTTTTTGTCAATTGTACATTTACAATCATTCTGACTTTTGAACAGACAATTGTAAACAGACAACGATCATTACATGTGTATTTACTGTAACGTAACCCCCATTGTATTTATTACTGGACAATTTTTTTGGACTTCAAGAATTTGTGCTGTCATTTCACTTACTGTGAAAGGGAGACCTAGGGGGGTTGCTCAAATACACACTGCGTTTTCATGTGACTCACTTTCTAACCTGGCGAGAGTCTTATCTGCTAGCTCAGCAGGGTGGTGCTGCTGCAACCTGCACTGCAGCTGGGAAGTGGGGTAATATCAAACGCCGTCTCTCAGTTCTCGGCACAGGACTTCAGGAGGCCAAGGGAGCCGCGGAAGGATGTTGACACGTTGAAATTCAAAGTTATTGGCGGGAAGTAGTATTTCTATTTACTGCGCACCTAGCTGCGAGCCAAGATTCAAGATGTCCAAAAGGGTCCACTTTAGCAAGCAGCCTCTGAGGACAGTGGGAAATTTAGCTATCATCAAAGGTAGCAAGAAGGCCAAGAAGAAGGCGGAGACAAAGATTGTGAAAAAGCCGGAATGGAATGTACGTTTTGGTGGGTGGGGGGTGTGACTGGCAGTGCAGTAGTATGAAGGTGTGACTCTTGTTCTCTTGTAGGACACCGTTGGCGACCTGACTGTGCATAAGCTTTCTAAAGAAGAAACAGTAAGTGAGCACATAGCTAGTGCTCTGTTATCCAGGCAAAATACTTCTGCCCAAGTACCATGTGGAAATCATATTTGCATATAATTTTAGTCTGTACGTAGGTGGGTAAGGGGAAATAGAATCTTGTGAAATTATAACTCTACCTCTCTAGAACAGATCTGATAGGAGCTAAAATCTGTTTGGCCAGTGTTGCAGAGTTTACTTGATAGCAGAAATGCAGTTGTCTATCCGAACTCGAGTTTCCCTAACCCCACATAGCTTAGTCTCACAAGCTACACCTAGTCTCGCAAGCCCGACCCTTTCCGTTCCACACCACCGATCCCTTTCAGTATTCGCGTGCTGTATACTGAAAGCGATCGGCACTGTGCAGAAAGGGTCTGGCTTACGAGACTAAGCTACACCCCTTGTGAAAACATGAAGGATCTGATTGGTCAGGTTGTTACGACAATTTAGTGGTTGCAGCGTGACCAGACCCTATGCACAGAAGTGTGGCTTACGAGACTAAACTAATCATATACAGTCTCTTCCCTAATCTCCCTTGGCTCTTCACCTAGTAAGGAAGGGTGTCTTGACATAGTGTCATTTCCAGGCCTCCTCCATTTTTTGTTATGCAAACTGAAACGGTGGAGGTCTGGTTATGAGATTAGGCGATCTTTGTGGTCTTGTTTTAATTGCACTTACAGGAGAGAAGACACCAAAGTATCCAGTCCAGGAATGCGGAAGCCGCACGTCATGAGCTGTACGAGAAAGCTAAAAGTATGACCACCCATTGGCATGATAGCTAGAAATTTTTTAATGGTTTGAGGAGAAATGCAATTGCTGGAAATCAAACCCAGGGCTCCTTGGCTTGAGCCCCCCCAACACTCTAACCACTGAGCTATGGCAACCGGTTAATTACCAGCCCTCATAATCATGTACACCTCATAGCATCATGCATATTCATATGTACAATTATGCGATTCTGTTTGTAGGTAGGTTAGACACCAGTGGGAACCTGCGTCCCTCCCCACTTCCTGCCAGTGGGGCTAGCAAGCTCACTGCTCTCCAGAGAGCACTCCACGGGAAGGAGGTAAGACCGTCTCTTGAACAAATATTGCCGTATGAGGGAGGAGGGGGGGGACTATAGAGTGGTATGACTCTAATGAACAAGAAAAGAAAGCACTTCTTTTGAGATGCTGCCAGTTCCAGAGTATGGATACAGCCAGCCACCTGACTTTGCATGAGGTAGCTACCAGTTCTGGTCACTCCAGTGCAGCGGATGAGGCTTGGTATTGGCCAAATATATCCTACACAGTAGGCGACTGCCTTTCAACAGAGAGATGTAGCACAGCAGGCAACTGCCTTTCAACAGGGAGATGTAGCACAGTAGGCGACTGCCTTTCAACAGGGAGATGTAGCACAGTAGGCGACTGCCTTTCAACAGGGAGATGTAGCACGGTAGTTGACTGCCTTTCAACAGGGAGAAGTAGTTGATTGATTATTATTCCATACAGCTTCATGAAGTGCTAGCGGAATCGGACAAAGCTCTGGCAGTGGTGAAGGACCTTTTTGGAGATGACCCAAAGGTATGGAAGGGCACTTAACACACATCGTCAACAACATTGTTTCAAGAATGTTTATTTTGACTTTGTTAGCGCTATGTTGGCCAGCCGAACGTTACCTTGGCGCCACACATCGTCAGTGACAAGAAAAACTTGGAGAGGTGAGAACTACACATTAGTGCATCCATGGCTGGTGCATCTTACAGGCTTACCAAAGGAGGAGGGAGGGGGGGTTAGTTTTGTTCTCAGGCCCAGTTTCTCGCTACTTAGATACAAAAAAGGCAAAAAGCTGTTTTCACAATCACAAAGAAAAGCCCCAATGTATCATACTGATGATGTTAGTAGTTTCTGGCCTCGTACCCCACCGAGAGCCTGGGTACAAGGCTAAGTAGTCCCAGTGCTATATTGGACAGTATGCACCCCTAGTTTCATTCCCAGCTACTAGATACATGTGGTAAGTTGCCTGATACCTTCGCTCTTCTTCGCTGCTATTCTGAGTCCCATTGCGCTAGTGTCTCTTTCTATCCTAGCAAGCATCACTCATGTGATAAAATTTACCAGGTTCTCTTCCGCTTGACTGTACTATATACAAGCGACTGAAACCTGGGCAGGTCACTTGCAGAACAAAATCCCCCTTGCTTCTAGCGACGAGAGTGAAGTAACAGCTATGTCTCAGCTTCAGGAAAGAATTGGGATTGGCTAAGCTACGACCATCGCATGACTGACTTAGTCTCTTCCTCTAGAACTATCCTGGAGAGCCAGAGCAATGGACCTTGCCCTACTGCCATGGCCTCTCCTGGTGGCATCAGGGACGACAGCATTCATGAGATGGCCCCAAAGAAACCTGCCCTCAACGACCCTCCATCACCACCACCAGGTGTGGACTACTTATTCATTAGCTTAGTATCAATAGGAGGGTCAATTGTCACTGCACACCCATAGCCTCATTCCCAGACTTCATTGGAAATGGACTGGGTATGAGACTATAATTGGAAGTGACAACAGTTCATTAGTCTCATGCCCAGCCCGTGTGTGCCTCCCAGCAAGAAACAGTCTGGTGAACGAAATTGAATTTCTTGGGCCTATTCCCAAAAATGGTATGGACCAATGAGATTGCGAGATCGTTACTTATTACATAGTGTTTCCCTTCCAACAGTAAAAATTTTATCTCCACTCGGGTATTTGTACCTTTTTTGAGTGGGTTTGGCACAAAATATTTTTAGGTTACACTGTCACAAGAGCGTGCGCTGACCCAAGGAATTCGACTTGGTTCACCAGACTGTTTTTCCTTGTGAGAGGGTGAGGTCTGGGGACGAGACTAACACAACATTGTGTCTTGGAGGAGTACAGTAGTCAGATATGTAACACACAATCACCACGCACACAGAGCTGAATCTCGAGGACACAGATGACACCCTCACTCCTGACCCTACTACCCCCCGCTACCAGCCCACGATCGACCTCAAGCGGTTCCAGAGACTCCTTGAGCAGGAGGAACCTCCACGACCCAGCACAGGGCCGTCAGTAAACCCCCTCCCCGTCTCCAGCCTGGAGGGTGAAAAGAGTACAACCCTAGAGCAAGGAGTGCAGACAGTCCGTCAGAGAGGACAGAGAACTGATCCATCGAGATTAGATGAAACAGAGGTGTCTAGTATCTCACAAGATGCAGCGGCTGGGGCTTCAGCAAACCACACTGTTGATTCTGAGTGCTCTTCTTTATACATTACACAACCGCTACCAAAACAAGCTCACACAGACAGAACTATCAGTGGAGGGGCTAGAATAGACACACAGCCGCTACCAAAACAAGCTCACACAGACAGAACTATCAGTGGAGGGGCTAGAATAGACACACAGCCGCTACCAAAACAAGCTCACACAGACAGAACTATCAGTGGAGGGGCTAGAATAGACCCGCAGTCTACCACCAGACTTCCCCCACCTACCATCCACCCACTTCAAGTGGTGCAGAAAATGCCACATCCTGTACAAACCACTCACCGTACCCAAGAAGGAGAGGAGGAAGAAGGGAAGGGCAGTGGGACCAGGGTGAGGAAGAAATCTCCCAGGAAAGGTGAGTCATAATTATTACTACAGCCATGTGGTCATCCATGAGAGAGAGAGAGAGAGAGAAACTGGGGCTTTCCGTAATCACACCCCCTCCTTTACGTAAATGCTTCCTCATCATCTTGTGCTCTTCCTGTTTGAAACAAATTAGGGCAATTAGTGAAAAGTGGTGATGGTTTTGGAAAATCCCCTATTGCACCAATCTGTGTAAGTCAGTAAGTTGTGAGTAAGGTTATTATAGGTTCAATCAAGAGTGCATAAGAACGGGAGGCTCGAGTAAGAGCGTGTAACTCCAATAGAAGCCCGTAGTCCGGGCAAAATTATTGAACTGTACTAAAACTAGAACACCCGGTCACATGCTTAGCAACAATGGCTTATGTCTACGCACAGCTGTGCAGTATGTGTTACTATTTTTAGTACTCACGGTAAATTCCTCCGCCCAGTTTTGAATTTTACGTAGTTACACACTCTTACTCTAGCCTCCCGTTCTTATGCGCTCTTGGTTCAATCTGAGGAGTTAACACAGTAGGCTGGGAAGGCATTTCCTCATAAGTTCATGGATGATGTAGTGTTGTTCTTATATCAGCCCCACAGCAGGAGACTTCCCAAAAAGATCGTGCACACGGTGATTTAAAAGTGTTGGAACAGGTCAGTATCTGGTGTCACCTCATTCACAGGCTCTCCCCACGCGCAAACAATCACAAACGACAGAAAGCTGGGTGGGGCCTGGGAACGAGGCCATATCTGGTATATGGTGAGCAAAATTGTAACACCGATGACGGTGATTTGCATGGTACACTGTACAATATGCACCAATAATCTTTTAATCCATTCAGAAATAACTGTGATGTTTTTTAATTACATAACATATTCTTTAGACCATTCGAAAATAACTGTGATGTTTTTTATCTCAATAATTACATAACATATTCTTTAGACCATTCAGAACAATTGTGATGTTTATAATTACAATGTCATAACATTCTTTAGACTATTCAGTTTTTTTATCCTTTAGACCATTTGAGAATAACTTTTTTATCTCAATAATTACATAACATATTCATTAGACCACAACTGTGATGGTTTTTATATTACATAACATTCTTTAGACCATTCAAGAACAACTGTGATGAGCTTAGATGGTTTTATCATACATGTGGCGTACACAGTGTTCTGTGAAGTGGTCTTGCTATAGTACTGCCGTGTCAACCACGTGGCGTTATCTCCCAACATTACACAACATTCTTGACATCACTGACACACACATAGTTCCTGAACTAAAAACAATATTTCCAAACTTGATTAACTTGTGTGGCATGTTTGTGTGTACACTATTACCTTTTGATTGGTGCATACTGTACTATCACTGTGGTCCCATTCCCCCTCAGAGGGCCTGGGTATGAGACTTTGTCAGTCAATGTGGTGCTTATTCCACTCCAGTTGGTTCATCAACTCGAGGCTGAGCTAAAAGACTACGAGCAGTCCACTGGTTACAGCTTCTCTGTCAGTAGACCCACCGTATTCCAGGTAGACACTCCACCCACCTCATTCCAAGAAGACACTTTCATTATGCCAACATTTCAACTGCTAATGACTGTTATATGATGCGATTCTCCCCCACATCGTAGGCTGGTACGTTCAGTGGGCTCACTGCCTCTCTGCTGGCCTCAGTGACCAAACTAGCACGCTATTTGAAGCAGGTAACGGTCTAGTGAAGCTGGTGTTTGACTTATAATGACATGTTTGAAGTGAAAAGTATTTCGTTGGTTTGGTTTGACGTATTTTAGAGTGAGTCACAGCTGAGAGGAGAGATTGCAGTGCGTGGACAGTTGTTGCACACAATGACAGAGCAGCAGAATCTCATGGACGCACTAACAGCTGTAAGCTGCCTAGTACAAACTGAAGTCAACGGTTAAAACTAGCCACTAGAATCATCCTGTCCACTGTCTCACATCTCATGATGGCATGCATAGGGGTTAACTCTAGCCTCGTACCCAGGCACCCTGGGTACGAAGCTAGGTTGACTCAGGATATAATTTAGACCAATGCAAGCCTCTGATGTTCAGCTGACTAGCCCCAAAGTTGCCAACTAACAAACAAAATGGCCTGTGTACCAACTTGTGGGAGTCCCATGTCTCATGTCTTGGACTCCTTCATAGGATGTTCAAGGCATGGTAGCCTTGTTCTGAGACCTTCCCATCGTCCAGTTTGTAAGTGATCAAAAACTAGATGGGGGAAGATAGAATGTTCTAGGCATGAGGTGAGGGCATGAGATGCAACAGCAGGTGCACAGGCCATATTATTTTGCCTGGTTAGTTGATGGCTTTGAAGCCAAAGGTTGATCGTTGATTGTTCAGACGTACTCTGATAGAAACACATGATAGTAAGGGATTGTTTTGCACCAGGCTTTTTTGTGACCTCTACTATACAGGACATTGTGAAATTGAAAGAAAAGGAAAGTGCACTACGGAGTGAATTGCAAGATTTGAAGCAAGCTAACTCTGGGGAAATCAGGAAGCTACAGGTAGGCACCAGCAGTACTACTTGTTGCTGCATTGCAACTGATGTGGAAAATTCTCTTCTGCAGGAAGAGATATCAGATTTGCACAAGAAGATGTCATCTCTTGTTCTCTCTCAAACCTTTCCCCCTCCTCCACCACCTCCATCATTTGTGCATCAACCTCCAATGACGGGTAAGCAAGTCAAGTATATGCAAGTAAAACAAAAATGAAGTTGATCGTAAGCCATTACTAGTGTGTTGTTCCTCTCTCTTGCAGGCAGGTATAATAAATTGATTGTCAGCAGTTACTAGTGTGTTCTTATACATGTCACACACACACACACACACACACGCACGCACGCACACACGCTCGCTCGCACACACACACACACACACACACACTCACACACACACACACACACACACACACACACACACACACACACACACACACACACACACACAGCAGTGTCTACTACAAATGCTGCCCGGTCAACAGTCACAGCTTCTAATGTGTCTGTAGCTACAACAGCATTTGGCAGTACTAGGGTTCCAGATTTGAGCATCAGCCAGCTCTCAAATACTCTGAATGCATCCAGTAATGAATGGAAAGCTGCACCTAACATGGCACAGCCAAGAGCCCAAGAACCTTCTGCTGCCCTTGTTCCTCACCCACAATCACTCACTCACCCACACTCCACCCTCACTTCTCACACTCATCCCACTCTCACTCCTCACCTACACTCCACCCTCACTTCTCACACTCATCCCACCCTCACTCCTCACCTACAACACACTCTCCACCACCCTGCACCCTTCCACATGACACCCACCGTGCAATATTCCCCTGCTATCCCACCCAGTGGCCCAGGAGTAATCTACGCTCAAGTGTCACCCCTGACCTACACTGACAAGGAGCAGATGCCAGTCTTTCCAAATGAACACAGTGCTTCCCTCTTCTCCGAAGGGTCCCAACCCAGAGTCAACTACCCTGGCCTTCCCAGGCACAACCACCTTGTACCTAAAGCTAGCACAACTGAAGTATCTCCACTTCATGTTGTACTCAGCAAGAGTTCCTCAACATTGAATATTGGCAACACTCCTCTCACTACAACTTCCTTTCAGCACCAGCCTGATTCAAGATCAGTCACGCCTCAGGAAATGCTTGCTGAGAACAAGACCCTCACTGCTACATCCACCTCACCATATGCTCCCTCTCCTCCTCCTCTCAACGTTGCTCTCCAAGTCCCAACTTTCCCCACAAGTGTCACGGGTGGTATTAGCACCAGTACCTACCCCAGCTATCTGCCACAGTTTGATACTATCAGCTTACTTAGTAGTCTCAGAGCCGGTGAATCAATTTCAGCACACAGTGCTTCTTCCTCTATCACTCCATCACAAGTGAGTACCTCTAAACCTACTGGCCTTCCAGCTGCAGACTTGTCACTGCTATCTACCACTCAAGAAATGGACACAATCACTTCTCATGGTTCTGCCAACTTTCCCAACGTACAGGCTTCAATTGAACAAATGTCCACCCTAGCAAAGTCAGTCCTGCAAGACATGGAACAACATCGTCAGCACACAAGGCTAACAAACACCAAACCACCATTGCAGCATCCTCCTGCTACTCTACCCAGCACTTATACTCATCTCAATGTTCCAGCTACTGCTACTCTACCCAACACTTATACTCATCTCGATGTTCCAACTACTGCTACTCTACCCAACACTTATACTCATCTCAATGTTCCAGCTACTGCTACTCTACCCAACACTTATACTCATCTCAATGTTCCAGCTACTGCTACTCTACCCAACACTTATACTCATCTCAATGTTCCAGCTACTGCTACTCTACCCAACACTTATACTCATCTCAATGTTCCAACTACTGCTACTCTACCCAACATACCAGGAACCTGGACACTACCATCTGAACAGATGTTATCTGCATCCAGCCAGCTAGAATGTAGCAAGGTAACATTCCACTAGCCTTGTTCCCAGGCCTCTTGCAGTACAGCAAGTGGAGAGAGCCTGGGAACAAGAATACTTCTCCCCAGTGATACCCTGCAGCTTTGTAACTGTAAGTGGGATGAGGCTATATCTCCACATCCCTAGCCTTGGCAATAGAAATATGACTCAGGCTGTATACAATATGCAGCAATTACTGGGATTGACACATATAGCTGATACAAAGTGAGCAGAGTTGACCCAATTGATCAATATTCTCTCTACTTTAGGTTACTTCTACTTCATCATGACCTGCAGGGGCTGCATCTTTCCTTTCATTTCTTACTATACAACTTCCTTTTTGTTAGTTATAACACATACTTCATGAAATACTTATTCATTTTTATCTGTGCAGTAGTTTTACAGAATATAAAACTTTTATCATGTAGCTTTCACAGAATATAAAAATTCTTATCAAAGTGATGTTTGCAGCAATAAAGCTGAATTATGCATCAAGTAATGGCACAGTCATATATTATGATGTACAGCAAATGAAACTTGCTTATTACAGATAGGTAGATAGACCATGAGACATCATGACAGTTTCTGAGAAATGCTTACAGGTGAACAGAGAGAGGGTAGATTAGGAGCAGAAGACGAAAGCCTGGCATCCTTACGAAGCCTAATATTGTACCATTTGTAAGACGCTGCACTACTATGAATGCTGTCGGGAGAATGTCTCGCCAATGTCAATGTATAGTTCAATGACTGTTTTCTGATCGCAAAAGCGGGATTGCTGTGTGATCTACTCCTACAGTTGGGTGAATTGTACTGCACTTGTGAAAACTGATGCTCTAAGCATGTGCACAAGTCTTTGCTACTCCAAAACTGCATATCATTTTCACTCCCTTCTTCATATATGGTGTTATGCATTTGGTCAACAGCGTCCTGAAACAGGGCCGAATTTCTTTGACTATGTGACTGTGGTGAAGGGACTGACCTTCGGTGAGGTTGCAAAAACATGGAGCTATCGGATGAGTGATCACTTTCCAATCCCAGGGAACGGCGGAACCTTCTCTTTAGAGTTGGGGACGTTGGAAGTGAAGTCGACAATCTAAGAGGCACTGCAGGTGAGGGGGGTGGAGCCCAAGGGGTGGAAGGGCTGGGGAGGTTGAAGGAGAACTCGGAAGACGTCCAACTTTGAGCAAGGGGAGTGGCACCCTGACCAGGTGTCACATGTGCTGTGTCCCACGATGATCGAGTGAGAATGGGTGTAGCCATGCTGTCGGTTGTTTCAAGCATGACTTTTCTATCTCGCACTCTGGATAAGGAGGGGCTTGTACAGATTGGTGTTTCATCTCCAGAGGCAACATCGGCCATCTTACCATCAGCTTTCAGAGAGAGTGTGTTTTCACCCCCTATGGTGTTTAAACCAGCCTCAAACGAACAACTCAGAGCGGCTGCACACAGCACCTCCCCTGGGTCGATCCCAGAGTCTCCACCCTTGTTCACACTCTTTTCATCCTCACTCTCCTCTTCCTCGGTTATTAGGCCGTGTACACTGGTATCAGAGAGCAACGTCTGAAAGGGTACATCTTCCGTTTGTGTCACTCCCTGATTTAAAGGCTGTGCACTGGAGTTCTCTCCAGTATGGACATCATTTGCAAGAATTTCTTTGTCACTGCAGGAGTCAAAGCTACCTAGTTTCTGATTTAGGATACGGCCGTCATCAGCTTCACTGCTACTGCTGTTGAGCTCTTCGTCTGAATCGTGCAGTCTCATGACAGGCTCAGAGATGCAACTTCTGAGGTCCTGGTCTGTGTCACTGCTCGCTTCATTCGAGTCTTGATCTTCTCCAACTTCAATCTGTTCCAGGATTGTCACTGCTTCGTCAAATGTGGGTCTGTCGTCCGGGTTGATCTGTGTGTGTGTGTGTGTGTGTGTGTGTGTGTGTGTGTGTGTGTGTGTGTGTGTGTGTGTGTGTGTGTGGAAAGAGAGAAGCGTTTGTCATTTTTCACAGCAACTACCTATCCCACTCTCACATATACAATGTAGACACATGCATGCACACACATGTATGCACACCAGTACACACACGAGTATTCATTTCATGGCAACAATGACCACAATGGCCTTCAACAGTTTTGGTTGACTCATAACAACTAAGAAAACTGGAAATAAGAGGCCCATGTTTTATGGCTAAGAACCAAAAGTAGAGCTGATGGTATATTCCAGGCCCCAGTCTCATTCCCAGATCACTGGTCTCATTCTTAGATCCAAGTCTCATTCCCAGACCATTAGTCTCATTCCCAGACTGCCAGGGTCTCCCAACATACCTGGCAGCATCTGCACATGAGTAGCCACAAGTCCTCTGGGCAGCCGAGACACATCTTTCGAAGGGCATCAAAATCCATACCAAAGTACTGTAGACAAGAGAAGGGAGGAAGAGAGAAGGTATCGTAGAGGGGAGTAGGGGACAGATACAAAGACGTGGATAGTAATGTGAATATCAATGGGAACTAGTGGGACATACTCTGAATGTAAACCATCATCCCTGTACTAACAGTACACAAGTTTTTCAACACTTTGATCTTTGATTACCGGTAGCTAGTTTATGATATCAGAATTCATTATCACAACCCACAGTAGTCATGACAACTTGGTTTATCACTATATATATAGTCTCGTTCCCAGACCGCCTTTATCATGTCTGCTCACCAAAAAGTAGTCTGGTACGAGACTAAGATTTTGTAATTGATTGGCTAGCCTATGAGTGAGGTGAGGAGTACAAAAACGCCATGTTCCTTGGATAACATGCTAACCACTATGATCCAACACACCAATCTAAATAAAGAGATTGAGGCGAAATAGAGGAAAGGCCGGCAATCAAACCCAGGACACCTGGCAACAGTCAGCGCTCTGCCACTGAGCTACAAACATCAGACAACCACCAGCCCTCATGATCCTCTATATGTACTGCACAGGTGGTACTGAAATGCCCCAGTCACACACCCGGCCTTTTCACTTTCCTCTATTTCACCTCGAAACATCTATTCCAACGTGAGGCAAGAGTTCTAAGCAACATACCAATCTATACACTTTGATTGCAAAACTCAATTTTGCTTCTGAAGTGGATAATCAGAACCTGCCAAACTGCAAACTTTGATCACAAAAGTCCGCAATTGTTGCTAAGTGTTCTCCAATTTAAACAATGTGCCAGTATACAAGACTCATGATAAACTCCGTGTTCCTCGCTAAACGTTTTACTACAACCACATTCCAATTTACATACTTCGATTGCAAAAATTCACGTTTTTTGCCAATTAAAATGCTACAAACGTGCCAACCTAAATACTTCAAACACACAAAACTACACATTTGTAAGTGTTTTATAATTTCAACAACACACCTATCTACATACCTGTATAGCACACAAGGCTCAAGCAAAAACTCTACGTTCCTAGCTAAGCGAATAATAATCACACCAGTTTACATATTTGGTAACACCACAAAACATTGACAATGGGATGTGTCTTGCTAGCCTTGTTCCCAGGCTCTCCCCCGTGCCAGGGCACAGGAGAGAGCCAGCGCAGGAGAGCACCTGGGAATGAGGCTAGTGTCTTAGAGGTTGAGTTAACTAACTATTGGCATGAGCAAAGCCTATGTTGTCAGTTAGTTTCCATACGCAGAAGAGGATGCAGAAGAGAGCCTGGGACCCCCCAGCGCAGGAGAGCACCTGGGAATGAGGCTGGTGTCTTACAGTATAAGTTAACTAACTATTGGCGCAAACAAGAGTAAGACCTACGTTGTCAGTAAACAATTTCTTCGAATAGACGCTGCCTTCGAATAATAGCCGCACAATCAGAATCTCTGAGCGAAATAAACGTCACCTTTGAATAGCAGCCATGGCTGGTTTACACGGTGCATGCACACTGCCAATTTGCAAATAATTTCTTACGACGGTCGAATAGCAGCCATGGTTAGTATTCACGGCGCATGCACACTGCCAATTTGCAAATAATTTCTTACGACGGTCAACGGGCTAGCACTAGGGCTATTTGTGTTGTACGACTCGTTTCCATGGCTGACAGCAGGACTGAGAGGCTGCGCTTATTACTGACAGTGTCTAACATTCATCACTGTATCGCTCATACGTACCTTATCCAGCCGTTGTTAAGGCTTTCCAAAGAAAATAAACGCTGCCCTCGAATAGCAGCCACCCTCAAACAGTAGCCGCACAAAAATGCGCAGCAAACAAAATAGTAGCCGCGGCGTCTGATCGAAGAAATACGGTAGTCACAGTGGGTGTGGTCAGAAATAAGCTTAGGCAGCTGCTTTTCTGTATTCTCATATTGGCTTTTCTCTTTCTAACCACAGCTTTATCAGATGCCTCATCACTCCCCTCAACAGATGGTGCTGTATTGCCTTCACCTACACAATTTCATAGCTAGCTTAGGCTCTCCCATACCCACTTCTCCTAAGAAGCACATATCTTTGGCGGGGTAGAAAACCCTACAGTGGAACCCCTCTTAAAGGACACCCCTGACACCTGGTTAATCAGGACACTTGACCGAGTCCCAACTTTATACAAATACATATTATTCTCCCCCTGAAATAAGGACACCTCAGCCCCACCTCCCCCAGCCCCACCTCCCCCAGCCCCGCCTCCCCCAGCCCCAGCACCCAACATGAGAGTACTACTGTAGAACATTTACTCTTGCTTGTAGCATTTGCCGTAAAGAAACTTGATACAGTGGAACCTCTCTAATATGGACACCATTAGGACCAAAATATTTGTCCTGATTAGCTGGGGGAGGTGGGACGGTGGGTTTGGGGGCATGAGGGGGTCTCCCTGTGTATGCAGCTTTAGGAAGAGTCTGTTTATTTGTGCACAAATTACGCTATAAAACGAAGCTGTGATTGGCACAATTGGCTCAATTTTCAGGATAAATTGATCTATAGGTAAGCAAGTGGCAATTTGCAGCCACCCTTGAAGTGCAGAGGACTTAGTATAAACACCACACACTTGACACCAGGAATGGAGTCGAAAGTCTCCTAGAAGTTGCTAATAAGGTTTGGCTGTCTCCATGGTGACCCTTCATTGTGAAAGGTTTCCCTACACTCAGCAGTTGTGTACTCCTACTCTCAATTAGAACAGAGATACTGTTACAAAACCAGCCAATCTTTGTCAACGAATGTTGTTAAGGAGTACCTACTCTCAATTAGAACAGAGATACTGTTACAAAACCAGCCAATGTTCGGCAATGAATGTTGTTAAGGAGTACCTACTCTCAATTAGAACAGAGATACTGTTACAAAACCAGCCAATGTTCGGCAATGAATGTTGTTAAGGAGTACCTACTCTCAATTAGGACAGAGATATTGTTACATCTCTAGCCAATGTTTGTCAATGAGTGTTGTCAAGGAGTATAACTACAAATTGGTGGGTCTATGATTCAATTTAATTCACAGCTACAATACATGTAGGAAGTCACTTATTCCAATTTCAGTTATCCAAATCGTCACTTATCTGGACTGTGGTAAAGTGTATTCAAATCTTCGCTTATCTGAGTCCCCAAAATGATGATTTGTTTCACTTATCTTTCACTATCAGTGCACCCTCCAGTCCCAATGTATTTGAACAAGTGACTTCCTACTGTATTTGAAGAACACTACACAATGTTCCCAGCTTTTTGTTACTTTCAGTTTCAGGTAGAAATGTGGGCATGACATAACTCTTCAGGTAGAAATGGTCACATTCCATGCCATGCTCAACCAACTACATGATTGCTTAATATTTGGTGTGGATGACTGTGGTATACTGCCTGGTACCTTAGCTCTTTTGCTCTTCTGAGCCCCAAGGTATATACGCCCAACACGCAATAATTTTTAAGTATCTTTCTACCAATGGACTTGTCACTTACGTGTGTCCTGGGCATGAAGTCAGGGTCGGCAGGTATTCGTGCCATGATCTCTGCAAGGATGATCCCGTAGGAGAAAACGTCTGCCTGTTCACAGTAGCTCTTGCCCCTTAGCAACTCTGGTGCCATCCAGTATGGTGACCCAACCACCTCCGTGTGGCTGTGACGACTAGTGTGTGTGTGTATGTGTGTGTGTGTGTGCATGTGTGTGTGTGTGTGTATGTGTGTGTGCATGTGTGTGTATATGTATGTGTGCATCATTACAAGGTCACAGTACTTCAGTGCAATGCACACACTGACACAGCATGTGCACATACAAGTATCTGATGTAATTGTAGTGTAATCATGATGTAATTGTGATGTGTGATGATGTAATCATGATGTAATAGTCCAAATCTGTAGCAGTACACACAAACGCGTTCATTTGGCATTGTAGCCAATCCTCAAGAGCAGCTGCAACACCACTGTGTGTGGCCAGCTATTTGTTTGGTCTATTGCCACAAGTGATGAAGCTTGCAATCTGATTGGACGACAGCTTTACTCCCAGGACAGCTAACAGGCATGCACAGTGGTATGCAGACAATGTTGACTAATGGGTTGTTAATGGGACACGACACACACCATTAGGTGTGAGGTACGAGGGCTAAATATCAACATGACTTTTCACACGACAACTTTAAAACTTTGCTTATTCCAAGAATATCTGTGTCATGCAAAACAATGTTTACGAGTAGCAAGTAGCAAGTAAGCTGATGCTACTATCATAAACTGCAGCCAGCTGTCATCCTCCGTAGCATACTCTACAACTCCTGTCATTAGCCTCATTCCTAGGCTCTTGTATGCAAGACTGGGAATGAGTTCCATTCAACCCTATCCTTTAAACCATTCCCCCTAAATCCTCCTCAACCCCTCTCATTAACCCTCTCATTAACCCTCTCATTAACCCTCTCATTAACCCTCTCATTAACCCTCTCCTTCCCCCTAAATCCTCCTCAACCCCTCTCATTAACCCTCTCATAATGAGTCTCCTTTAACCCCCTCCATTGAACCCTCTTCTTTAACTCTTCCAGTGCAGGTATCAATCAAACATGGACAGAATGTCTTGGCTCAAATGAACCTTGGAATGTGCACCAAACCGTTACACATAGCACAAGATATTGCAGACATATTATTTGGTCTGCTAAGTTCCGGCCACATATGGTCAGTCTAACCAAAGTTGTATATATGCTATTTCAAATGTGCAACGTTGAAACCACTGAATGTATAAACAAGAGCTTTGTAAAGTGAGAAATGAATGCAAAGCATCCTAAACTCTCTTGAAATTGCCACAAACAATGTCAGATGTCTAATAACGATCAGCACGCTGTGCCAACAACTTATCAGCATGTCCTTCAACACTGGCCCTGAATACACCATGCTCTTGAGGCCAGTGAATATAGTCATTGAAGATTTTGGTGCCAATTCACATTCATGTGTTTGTGTGTGTGCAAACATAATAATGAAAGCTACAGATCCAAATTGCCACAGGCTAAATGAGCTATACTGAACACATGATCAGGAAATTCATTATTAGCAGAGTCCTCAGCATCGTGGGAAAGCAAGAGTGAGCCTTGTCTACAGAGACTTGAAGTAAACATCTTGAAGCTCCACAAGAAATGAAGCAGACTATTGCACTGAGAGGTAGTCCTTACAATGGAAGCCTAAAACGAACTCAGTGTCATGTAAGAAGAAAATCCGAGGGTTCAGGTACACATGGGTAGCCAATGGTAGTCCACTAGTCCTGACCAGCAGCCATTCTTCCCAGACAGCTTCTACGACTAAAGTGATTACAAAGACAATTGGTGTATGTTACCTTATTTGGTATCCATCACCATGGTAGCTAGCCTCATTCCCAGGCCTCCCCCGTTTTTGTTCTTCGGTTTGCGTTCAGTATAATACACGGAAGTGGAAGAGCAGCGAAAAACGACTCTTCCACTTCCGTGTATTATACTGAACGCAAACCGAAGAACAAAAACGGGGGAGGCCTGGGAACAAGGCTACATGGTAGCAGGTTTTGAGACACATTAGGAAAGGTCTAGAAGTTCAGTCAGTTAACAAGGACAGGAATATGACTTGTGTTTTCACTGCTTCGTAAAAAAAATATCAAACACACTTGGCATCCATCATCCATGTCTTCACCAACAGAGCAATGAGCTCCTAGACCCAATATTGAGTGGAGAAAGTCTGTCACCATGGTGATGGCCACCAAATGCTGTTAGAGACAACACAGACACAGCCTTGCAAGACTCAGTCATTCTAACACCTCATTAACGACAGTGTGGCATGCACAGCAGTAAAACTATGGGCTATAGGCCTTCCACAACCGTTCCCTAGCAAACAATAGCATGGCTGTTTGATGTAATTTGGGTCTGAATGCCACTTGTGAGTGAACATAAGTGCACCCATGCCCATACTATTAGTAACAATTGTCAACATGACAATATGTGTGTGTGGAGGCACGCCACGCCACAAACAAAACCAGCAGATGTTTTATCATTGTGGGGAGCCGGGGAGTGAGTGGGTTCCACTTTGATATTTAGAGCAGCCTTCATCTGCTTGTATATCCAAGTTTATACCACATTGAGACAGTAAACTGTTTTGTGTAAACTATTCTGTACATCATGCAAGTTTTGTGCAAACTATTATTGTACAATAATAACAACTATAATGTAATGTGGTATAAATTATGATAACGTCCAAGTTGGGAAGAGCTACAGTTGGCACACTAACTAACTAGTGGCCAAAGGCAGTCATTACTGGATCATGAAGCCTCGAGAGATCACAGGTACTTAAGTTGCCATGAATTCCAAGAACACAGCTCAGTATACAGAACACAAGACTGACAACGATGATGGCTAGTGAAGCAGGTCCCAAAATAAGCGTGCGGGGGGGATGAGGAACATGTAACCTAATCAACCAATATTACTTGCTAGTGTGGGGCTTGCTCAGACTAAGCAATCATATTTCAAGATCTAATATCAAATTAAGTGCTCAAATTTCAGTCCTTGGAGAAAATACGATTACTAGGTACACATATATAACTCAATTTTTGATGGTACGTACCATGCTTGTTTGATACGTGCAGCAAGTCCAAAGTCAGCAACTACCGTACGAAAGACTCCATTAGGCTCTTTCTGGATCAGACAGTTCTGTGGGAGTGGGAGAGAGGGAGGAAGAGAGGGAGGAAGAGAGGGAGGAAGGGAGAGGGAGGGAGGGAGGGAGGGAGGGAGGGAGGGAGGGAGGGAGGGAGGGAGGGAGGGAGGGAGGGAGGGAGGGAGAGGGGTGAAAGCTGGACATTCTCTTGGGATAAAGACAGCATGCATGATGGCATGCAGATATTGAATTAAGAAGCCATGGACACCATGCAGACTATTAGTACAACTCAATTGTGTTGCCATGACTGCAGTTAATGAATAGACTACAAGGGCCATGGCTTCATGCAGCTTTGGACCACAACACCAAAGTGTAGGGGGCAAAGTTCAATTTGATTCAATCTCATGAAAACCACTCAATAATCTATATTGTGTGTTCAGAAGCAGAGGCCATTGTGTAGTCTTGTACTCAAGACCAAGAGGGTATGAAAAATGTGGTCTTGGCATGAGACTAACCATTGTACTACTCACTAGAAGTCACAAACCAGTTGTTACAGATTAGATAGGTATGTGTGGGTTTTGTGCGTGTGCATGTGTGGTATAGTGCATGTGTCTGTGTGTGTGTTTGTGTGTGTGTGCATGTGTTTGTGTGTGTGTGTTTGTGTGTGTGCATGCGTGGTATAGTGTAAGTGTTTGTGTGTGTGCATGTGCGGTATAGTATGTGCGGTATAGTGTAAGTGTTTGTGTGTGTGCATGTGTGGTATAGTATGTGCGGTATAGTGTGTGTGCATGTGTGGTATAGTGCATGCATTTGTGTGTGTGTGTGTGTGTGCATGTGCGGAATAGCACGCATGTTTGTGTGTGTGCGGTGTAGCATGTGTGTTTGTGTGTGTGTGTGTGTGTGTGCAGTATAGTATCTGTTTGTGTGTGTTTGCATGTTTGTGCATGTCAGGTGTGTAGTTATGTGTACACGGAGGGAGGAAGAAAGTATGACTGTTTGTAAACCCAACAGCACTCACTCATTCCTAACAGACAAATTATTTGCATATCACACTCACGCCTAGCTACCAATAAGATGCTGATCACAACGAGAGGACTGCCTTTTATGGTTAATCAAATCACAATAATTAACCAGCAGATAAACACACCTGGCCGTGAGCAGCAACTAACCTCGAAATTTGATCAACAAAAAATGTGAAACAGGTAAGGGGCATTGTGAGGGGGAGGGAGAAGGAGGAAAGATGGTTTAGATGAAGACACAGCAATGCTGCCAGGTTGGCCAGGGATGGGACAGGACTGGGCCAGTCACCCAAACAACTGGGCCAATTGGGATATGATTTTTGAGACTGATTTCATGGTGGTTATGAATTCTGTCTGTCTAGTCTGGAAAGCCATTCATGAATACAACTATATAGTGTGTTTTCTGTCAACAAGCACCTTAACCCCTGAGCAGCTTTGTCAGGAAGGTGGGGGGGGATAGCTAGCCAAAGTAAGGCTATTCAAAGCTTTGTTGTGTTGGTGCTTATGTATGAAGAACCAGTGAGCTACATCTCCCTAAAAACAAGCAAGCCACAACGTTATGCTAAGTCACCTACTGTGCAGGTTACAATCAATGAACGTCTCCTTGAAAAAAGGCAGGCCTAAGAGTCGTGTGCAAAGTCACCCCCCACTGCACAGGACACAGTTTTAGTCTGCACATGAGCAAGACGAGCAGTAACCCTAACTCTAACCTTGGATGTAAGGTCGCGGTGAAAGATTCCCTTGGAGTGGAGGTAGGCCATTCCTTTGGCAATGTCACGGGCAATCTTCACTCTCACAGACCATGTGAGGTCTACCTTCCGGTTGTGAAGCAGGTCTTCCAGCGAACCATTGTTAATGTACTGTGTGTGTGTGTGTGTGTGCGTGTGTGTGTGTGTGTGTGTGTGTGGGTGTGTGTGTGTGTGTGTGTGGTGTGTGTGTGGTGTGTGTGTGTGGTGTGTGTGTGGTGTGTGTGTGTGTGTGGTGTGTGTGTGTGTGTGAAGGGAGAAGTTCAATTCCTACAACTACATAGGGTTGCTGGCTGACATAATCTGCCACGCTCAATGCTCAATTAATCAGAGCAAGTAACTACAGGTAGTTTACCATTCAGTGATATAACCTGTTACCTAGGTAACATAGAAAAATGTTGCTCATATCTCTCTTCTACAGTGGTGTTGCCTAGGTAACAGGTTATATAATAGTATCCTTTTTCCTTGGAGAGGGGGGGAGGGGTGCCGCCCCAACCATCCCCAGCGAGGGATATAACATTTTAATGGTACAAGAGAAGACACGACTTTGGTAGCTCATTGATTTATTTTAGAGAGACATGTGGGGGCATTGAGAGCTTATTTGTCAGTTAATGAGTGCAGAGACAAGTACGTTAGATCTTTTTCATGCATATTACTTGTGGCTTTCAATGTGGAAATGTGGAAAAAGATCTACCATATTAATTTTAAGTCTAGCTGAGGCGAAATGAGTTTCAATGTTAATGCACTCACCACCTGTAAATTGCATAGCTGACAAAACCCATCACGGCCCATGTCACTTCAAAGATCTTCTTTTAACCATTCATGCAATGTATACACCCAGCACGAGTGGCATATCTGCACAAAGACTTTCAAATGGCCTACAAGTCAATCACTCTCATAAAAGAGCTGCTGCGAGCCAAGGACATGATTATTATGTTCGGACAACCACCCAACTCACTCCTACATGTTACTGCTGTATAGACCATTGTGTTCACCATGGCAACATATTGTGTTCACCACAGCAATACATACATGTACGGTCACCCTGGCAAGATACATATATGTTCACCCTGGCAACATACTGTGTTCACCCTGGCAACATACTGTGTTCACCATGGCAACATACATGTATATGTTCACCATGGCAACATACATGTATATGTGCACTTTCCGTGTCACTATGGCAACATACATGTGGCAACATTTATGTGCACCCTGGCAACATAATAAGATACAGGCAGGCTCGCTGAGTGGGTCCTGTGTTGTGTATACAGGTCAATATTGCTATGGTTACGCATGTGTCATTGTTTACGGTGCAAATTCTGTCAGTGTATGCTACTTTATTGCATATACAGGTCAATATCACCATGGCTATGCACATGTCAATATTATGGTGCTGATTATACTTACCTCTGTTAGTGCATGCAGATGACCCTCATGAACACAAGAACCCTTGAACCTACAAGGAGGGAAAATATACAAACAATTGATCACATGACAAGTGGTGATGGAACTTTATCCTCCCACTGATACATAAATCGGGAAATTAAAAGGATTTTTGTCGGTGACATAAATTAAATGTGCGAAAAATTAAAATACATATACATGCTACATTGTGGGACCATCAAGTGACGAAATATTTTCAACCTGAAAAGTTAAAACAAATTATTTTTGCTGCAAATTTCCCAATCTACGATAGATCTTTTTGCACATTCTACGAAACTATAAGTATGTAAATAAAAAGCTCTAACATTTTCATGTCATTGTTAACTGAATAAGGAGCTCCTAGACCCACCGAGAGTCTCAACAACGAGGGAAGAAAATCTTGTTACCATGGTGATGGCTACCAGTAAAATAATATTCTGTTACGCCATTATCGTACGACATATTTATCATTCTGATGTTCAGACTGCCCCACCCCCCTCCCCTCTCCAAACATGAATAAGAGAATCCGATGAAAATTCATCTCCACACAAACACACACTTCCATGCAGCTGCACACAATGGAACCGTGAGGTCATCAAAATAACATAGGTAGCATAGTTCGTACTAATGAGACACTGCCAAGGAATTCATGTTTGGGATGAAAAGTTCACCCCTCACCAGGAAGCAGGTTAACGAGAACCTCCCACACACCGCATACCATACACCCACATCATCACCCCTGAGCATCTGGGATGAAATCAGATACGCAAAATGGAAACATAGAACATTGTGGGTGGGAGTGAGCCAAATAAAATAATGCACATCAGCGTTTGGCTAGCTTCAAGATTTCACCAGCGCATTACCAGATCACAGCACACAGACCTTGCATGTCTGCAGCTAGCAGGAATTGTCACTCTCTACTGTCTGCGAGCAATCCATGCACAAGTCTTTAAATGAGAAATTGTCAAGAATAGCTTGGCAATGCCATGGAGAGATACTACACGTTGGAGCTGCTCTTTCACTCTACATTAGCTGACTATACACACACACAGAGGCAGAGTCTGGCCTCCTGCTGACCACCATAAACACCACACACCACCACCCCTAGCCCAACAGGGCTGAAACCAGATATAGTAACTACTAGAAGTTGTAATACAAACAGAAACCATCAAGATAAGAGTAGAGTAACGCTGACGGGTTGGCCAGGTGTCTTACATCATGGCTGCAAGCTACACACTAAGGATATGTACTGTGCAGTTTGCATAAGGCATGCAGTACATTCTCCATGACAAGTATTCTCCAAGAAAAATGATATACAGTTCCATGAAAATAATTTCACACGATAAATCCACACGCAGATGTGTAATTGTGGAAATTCTGACCACTTAAATGTCCCTGTTCCTCTGGGAGGGAGTAATGAGGTCACATGACTCCAGCATGTGTGTCACAGTCAGGATCATGTGAGCCACCCATAGTTTAGTCCAATCACAGAAGAGAACATAGCACATGGTGGGTAGGGGTGAGTCAAATAAAACAATGTAGCTTTCTTTGTTGGATTAAGCTACTACATCAGATAAACTAAAATTTTCGCATTAGTTTGTTCAGAGAGTACGATTCGACAAAAACACCCTTTTTCGTCCACAGCACAATGGCACCAAAACACTTAATGCAGTTTGTACAACTACATAGTTTAGTACTGGTACCTTGGTAACACAGTGTTCATGCTGTAAACATGTTGTTGTCCTTCACATTGGCATACAACGTACACAACACAACATATATACACAACCTTAGCATGGGAAACCGGAACCTCCCATACATTTCCCACATAACAATAACAACTTGTAATCAATACGCAATAACTATCGTATTTCTTCGAATAGGTGCTACCCTTGAATAGTAGCCGTGGCTAGTATATGCGGTACACGTACATGCATGCAAATAATTTCTGATGATGGTCACCGGGCTAGCACCAGGATTGGTTGTGTGGTACGACTCATTTCCACGGCCGACAGCAGAACTGAGAGGCTGCGTATACTACTGACAGTGTCTAACAGTCGTCACTGTATTGCTCGTACGTACCTTATCCAGTTGTCGTTGATGTCTGCGGGCTTCCCAAGGAAATAAACACTGCCCTCAAATAGTATCCGCCCTCAAATAGTAGCCACCCTCGAATAGTAGCCACCCTCGAATAGTAGCCGCACAAAAACGAGCAGCGAAAAAAGTAGTAGTCGCAGTGTCTGATCGAAGAAATATGGTATGTTGAAGGAATTGAGGGTCTAAACAACAGATCTCGAATATGGTCAGTAAACAGTTGATGTTTACAAAATTACATTGCTCATTCACCATCGTCAATGAGCCATTGGCGATTAGCTGATAGGACAATGGCGCCATTGGCAGTTTGGTCTGTTGGCTACATAGCTGTGGATCATAGAAACAGAGCTCTCAAAGATAGCCAGAACCTTTCATGGGACAACTGGAGCCACTGATGACAAGCCGATTGGCGTCCTTTCTCATGGGACAATCGGAACCTTTAAAATTTTGATTTAAAGTATCCTTTTCACTGGACAAGTGGAAATTGGAAATTGGATCCTTTCCTATGGGCCTATTGATGTCCTTTCACAGGACAACTGGAGTTGCTAATGACAAGCCAACTGGTCTTAAAACATCCTTTTCGTGGGACAACCTAACCTTTTGATGACCAGCCGGATTGTGCATCAAGGTATCCTTTCACAGGACAAGTGGAGCCGCCAATGACTGAAAGATTGGCATCAGATATTTCAGTTTGTGCAAATCTTCGAATATATAGACAACAATAACGCCAACAGAGAAACCACAGGTAAATCATTGTTTATCCCACACCCTAATTCTCATAATGGCTATCCAATGGATACCCAACACACAGGAACTACTTTTATATGTAGGATGATGTTCTTGATAACTTGATATGTTAAAGTCAATTATTCTTGCTGTAGATCATTGGGGGTCACAAATTTGATTCATGAGGGGAGTCTTGCTGAGCATCTATTTGCCCTCCTTATTCCCCCCTTTACCTCTCTCACCCTTTCCGTCTCCTGTACCCACCTCTCTCATTAGCACTTACTGGTGACAGAGTCGATTCATGAGCTGAATCTCACTCAGCATCTGTTTGCCCACCTCTCTCCCCCACCCCTCTCCCTTCTCTCCCTCTCACCCCTCTCTCCCTCTCACCCCTCTCTCCCTCCTCTCCCCTCTCACCCCTCTCACTCACCGCAGGATGTTAGGGTGACAAAGTCGATTCATGAGCTGAATCTCACTGAGCATTTGCTTGCCCTCCTCTCTCCCCCACCCCTCTCCCTTCTCTCCCTCTTACCCTCTCTCCCTCCTCTCCCTCTCACCCCTCTCACTCACCGCAGGATGTTAGGATGACAGAGTCGATTCATGAGCTGAATCTCACTGAGCATTTGCTTGCTAGTTTTTCGACTCTTGTTCATTTTCAGCACCATCACTTCACCCGTTCCCTTGTGGCACACCTACAAACAGTGAGAGTGACTTATCTATAATTTGCAAAACACTTTAATGGTGCGACCATGTGTGTGTATATGTCACACAGACTACATAACGAATTAGCAGGTTGTCAGAATAAATTATGGCTAGCTATAGCATGCAGACATTAACATCTATGACCAGAGAGACTTTTAGTAGCTGAAATTCTTTCATACAAAAATGATTGCACCTATAGCATAAAGGCCCAAGGCACTCCAACTCCACAGCGCAGTTTACTATGCAGCTAGACACTCAACTTTAATCTTCATCTCATCCCATTACCACAGCAGGGCATAAAAGCTATCCTCACCTTGTACACATCGGCGAAGAATCCAGATCCTATCTTCTCCAGTTTGAAATCGCTCAGACTAGTGAGCTGGAAAACTGCGGAGCGTACCGCTATGAAGGAGGCGCTCCTCGGACGAGGCCGCCTTCTGCCCCCCTCACCATGGTCTCGCAGCTCTACTTGAATCTCCTCACCCATCTTAGTTTCCAGAAACGAAAATTACTGTGACTTCTGCATCGCTCTATCGCCCTTATTATGACCATGTTATGACTATAACTTTACGGAGTTATACGGACGAACACGTAATTGGACCCCGACCTCCTGGTGGTTATGTGTTGTTTACATGACGCCATCGTAAAATGATTATATGAAACTTTTATACATGTGCATACATAAACACATACACCACTAAAAATTTGTCAGATTTTTACTCGATTGACTCATTTCCAGGTCAGCAGGCCTGAAAACAAGGACAGGCACAGATGACTAAAAATGCAATACATCATTTCACAAGTGGTCTCTTGTGGCCGTCCTGGTCTGTACAGGTGCGCTCTTCGTAGGCCTTGACCTCTGCCAGGTAGGCCTTCCATGCACTGCTCTTGATGGCCTCCTCGTCTGCATTCTGCTGTTCCTGTTGTTTGTAGGGGGATAATGGAAAGACTGGCAAGGTTACAGGCTGTCAGAACTGCCTTAAACGTAACAGAGGGAAGATGAGATTGAGTGGAGCTCATTTTCCAACACAATCACACCAAGTTGCTACCTCAAATATGGTCTTAGTGTGGGCTTAAATATGATGCTTAAGTGGCTTAGTATAGGCTTAATATATGATAAGACAAATATGGCAGAGGAAAAACAATCAACTAGACAAATGCTTGGTATCATTGTGGAGGACCTTGCCAAAAGTGCATTAATCATGCTCAGTTCATTCTTTATTCTGTCAGTGTCAGCTACTCTGTAGTCTCATTCCCAGACCACACATGAAATGTGGCTTGGAACTAGGCTATCTGCTCGTTGTGTCGTACAGATCACTGGAGCGACTCAAGTTGACTTGCAAAATTAATAGAGTCCTACATAAACTCAACATTAAGTGTTAGCGGCAATAGCAAGATAAGTAGGCATTTTGGTGTATAACCCAATCTGCAAATTATCTATCTTGGAGATGCCTTCACAAAACACTGCTGTTTCTTAAATTATGTTTGTGGTATATTCCAGTAATCAATAAGTATAATGGAAGAATCTATCATTGACAATTTACTACCAGAGATAGAAATTGCTGAAATTTGTTAAGCAAACCAGTAACAAAATCTTGTGGTTGGCAGACTTGTTGAACTCGAATTCTTCAAGGTTAGTAAGTGTCTAGCAGTGGGTGTACAACTGAAAGTGTTCATTTTCACTGTTACTAGCACTGAAATGAAAGGTTAGTGACTGCTGATGAAGTAATCTAGTTTTGGATCACGAAATCGTTTTTTGCTTGTTTATTGTTAGTCACAATTGTTGATATAGAAGTATGTAGCTAGGTTCCTCTCTCATTCCACACAAGTTTAAGTCTCACTCTCCTTGTGTAGGCTAGAAGACAGCCTAGGGATAAAGCTACTAATGATAAGTATGTTGTCCAAACCTTGAACACGAACACACACACACAATGACATGCAAGACAAAACACGGGCACATTGAAATCATTTAAACCACCTCAATCTCTTCCCGCCGTCGTTTGCGTTTCTCCCTTAGCTCAACTGTTTTCATTAGGGCTTTTCTTTTGCCAGTTATGCCCTAGACAAGAGATGGACTTACACAGTCAACACAGCACACATAGACACAATATATGGGAGGACATGGGGGTAACAAGAATGGTGAGTTGGTGCAACAAATCACTTTGTGCTTATTTTCTTGTGCCACTTGGCTAGGAGAATTCACTGTAACGTAACCATCACAAGTCCAGCTACTATATATAGATGGTTTTCATTAGCCTCGTTCCCAGGCCACTCCCAAAATCGGGAATTGGTCTGGGAACGAGGCTAGGTTTTCATGAGGTGTGGCTTAGGACACTTCTGGAGGGCAGCATGCAGTCTGCGTGTAGTGCAGTTGTATGCAAAATGCAGGCAAAAAAGCGTTACAATCAGAAAGATACAAGATGCTTCTATCAAGGTGAAAGGTTGGTTGTACCATAGATTGTAAACCGCCATACGGTTGTACTGCTACTTCTTGATCGTGCAGTTGCCCTCGGGAAGTGACTTGCCCCGCCCTCGGGAAGTGACTTGCCCCGCCCTCTGGAAACCATCTATCTCTTTCAGACCAAAAGGCTAAAAGAGGTTGGAAGCTCGTCTTGTTCCCAATAGGCAACAAAAAGATGGGTGGGTGCCTGGGAACAAGGGTAGCAGTTAGCAGTTATGTATCACAGACAGGAGAAACCAATTTACACTGGATCTGCCATGTAACAGACAGTGATCACACCTTCAGCATGTGACCGCACACACCAGCACCATACTGGTGTAAATGTGCAAACAAGTTCCTTCTGTGTACAGTACATAACAGCTACCATTTGCCAGCTTTCAACCTCCTCTGAGCCGGCTTTGATTGGCTATATTGTAAGTGATGGCACCCTCAAGTAATAAGGGTTGGTCTCAGGCACTTGGCTCTCCTTCCATGTTGCCTAGGAACAAGGCAGGTAACTGTCACATCTAGTAAGTAGCAGAACCTGATAAGGTTTAGCATGGGTCCTCTCTTTCTGTCCCTTCTCTTGTTGAGAACTTTGGTCTGTTCTACACTCTGTTCTGCTTTCACTGACAGGGGCTGACGCTTGACTCTGAGTGTCTTTGGCTTTCTGTTGAGCTTCCATTTTCTTTCTAAACATCTCAAAAAAGCTTCCATCATTGGCAAACTTGTTTCCAAACGATGGCTGTACCGTCTCTTCATCCCTCCCCTCGGGGCTCCCACTGAGCTGATAACTCGCCATCAAACTCCAGTACTCACACAAGCGGAAAGAGGAGCGAGATTTCTCCAATTATTCGATTACACCACGAAATATTGAACTGCACACCCGTGGCGAAGCCAAACTGCTGTGGACCTCCCTGCTCAGAAGACAGAAGGCTGAGTGAGTAGTGCAGAGAGCCAAAGTGTTCAGATTTGCTGTGTGTTCGCTACTTCCAAATTTTACACAAGTTCAGGGTTTGTGTGCGTCTTGCCACAATAATTTATTCAGTGCTGCAGAATTGCTTTAAAAAAAATCCACAAGTTTTTGGTGACTAGGAAGAGAACTGACTTCAGAGAAAATGCCATTATCAGAGAAGGACAGACGGATTGCCTATGGTATTCTAAAGCACCTCCGGTCACAGTTGGATAATGGGGCAGTACAGGGAGATCCTGCCGAGAGTGTTGAAGGTAACTAACGCACTGCTCTTCAATGTCACAACCCCTTTGCTGTTAGGTTTCTAACTATTGAATATCAACTCACACACAATGACATGCTGGGACCAGGCAATAGTCTGTCCCTGGGAACAATTGCTGTTGCTATTCTGTGCATTATCAGAGGTCTGCATAGCTCATAGCTTTCTTGGTGGACTCGTTTTCAGTGGCCATCCAGTGTTTGTCTGAGGCGTATGGAGTGGACCTGAGCAGTGCCTCTCAGAGAGCCAAGTATGATGTTGAACCCACCTTGGAGGTAAGAATGAAGGGGGTGAAAGAGAGGGGAGGATATAACGATAGGGGTGAGGGGAAGAGAGGGGGTAAATGATGAAGTGGAAGCTGAAATAGCAATCCTTGATGTTCTGATCAGAAGGGGATCTGATTTTAGTTCGTAGCATTGAAAAAGAGAAATATTTGTTTGGAAGACGAAATGCTCTACTGAGAGGGTGTGAGGGTGTGAGAGGAAGTTATGCCACGCTGGTGATTCCACAAGGAAACTGAAAAGGGAAGTGCTTCCTGGTTTAGCTGAGTAGGAGGGTGTAGGTTTCTTTTTGTGGGCATGGTGCACTAGTGGATCAAAGTGGGTCAAAGTGCCATTTCACGCCACATTTGCCAAGGCAGCTATATCTCTCATCTGAGATAAGTGTCTTTGATGTCCAGTGCAGTCTCAAGATATATTGCTTCTGACATGTCATGCAGAGAGAACTATATAGCTAAATTTTAGACTTAGAATAGAGCTACACTAATTAACTGTAGATGGTTTCCAAATGTCAATTAAGCATCCTACTTCCGGAGGGCAGATGCACGATCAAGAGGCAGCTGTACAGCAGACCTTTCCCCTTGAGAGAAGCAGCTTCTTTTATCTTTCAGCACTAATGGTAAGGACTCGACGTAGCGCTTACTAGCCTGTATTTTGCACACAACTGCACTAAACACAGACCCCGACTCTTGCCCTCCGGAAGTAAAACCACGCCCCATGAAAACATGTAGCTGTACTGCAAAAACAAAACATCAAAATAGCCAAAAGTCACTTCCTTGCTCAGAACAACCTCACTTTGAACGTGCCACAATTTGCCTCGTGCTCGTACAATAGCAAATACATGTAAGAATTCTTTACTTTGTGTGTTCAGGAACTGTTCTCCAAGGCAGCGCCTGCTGATGAGTCGGCGAAAGAGAAAGCTGAAGCCTTCAAACAGCAAGGTTTGTCCAATTCAACAAGCCTGGAATTCAAGGCTACTTGGAAGAATCTGATTGGTTACACCTAGTTTACTTATAATTTCATGCAGAATAGCAATACTCTAGCAAGTTAAAGTGGAACACTGTGTTACCATGGTACTAGCCTCTGGTTCGCCTTTTTTGCCAACATAAAGAGCTCAGCTCAACAACTCACTTGCACATGTACAACTATACTGGAAGCTTCTGAACACCTCTATATGCCATTAGTCCCAATGGTGTCCACCATAGAGGGGTCCACTGTACATGTGAAAGCTTACTGTGCTATCTGACTGCTGTGTACCAAGTTAACAAGCCTTTCTTCATATTTAGTTTAGTAGTAGGACACTTACTGTCTATGCCACGAGATGGGTTTGCAATGAAGGGTGTTGTGATTCCACAGGGAACGCTCACCTCAAGCTGAACAAGTTCCAAGAGGCGGTGGATAGCTATGGAAGAGCCATTGATTTAGACCCGACCAATGCAACGTATTTCTGCAACAGGTAAGGAACTGTAGTAACATACACCTAGCGTCATTCCCAGGCCACTCCCAGATTTTATCTCCACCTGTAGAGCTGTGAGATAAAATCTGGGAGTGGCCTGGGAACGGGGCTACTGTACAGCCATACAGCTTGTATGGTTAACCATGCAACACTATATGGGCTGGAGAGCTAACCACGCACAGCTTGTGTGGTGGAGCACATGTGAGTAACATTGTAGTGTACTGTAGCCTCATTCCCAGGCCTTCCCTGGCTCCAGTTTTTGATCGCTTGGTACTGCAAGCGATCAAAAACTGGAACCGGGGAAGGCCTGGGAACGAGGCTAGTGTACTGAGGTCATACCCACTGTATAACTCGGAGGTAGTGTGTGTGGCTCAGGAACAGTGCTAAACGTGACATATTTTCATCTTGCAGAGCAGCTGCGTATATCAAACTTCAGGAGTTGCAGAAGGCTCTGGATGACTGTAAGCAAGCACTGTCCCTCAACCCCACCTACGCCAGAGCATATGGACGAATGGGGTATGTTTTGCAGAATGATGATCATGAGCAGTTGCGATTATGTTTTCTCTGGTGTTTTTTTTCTTTTGTAGGTATGTATACAGCTCACTAAACAAACTGGAGGAATCCAAAGACTGTTTTAAGAAGGTACGTATTTGTTTATGTAACCCCATCCTTGTCTTTGCTTGCACCAAAGCACTGATATGTTGCTGTTGTCCTAATCATTACTTTCCTTGCTCTTTTTCTCATCCTCTCTTCCTCTCTCCTCCCCCTCCTCCTCCTCCTCCCCCTATCCTCCTCCCCCTATCCTCCTCCCCCTATCCCCCTCCCCCTCCCCCTCCCCCTCCCTTCCCTCCTCCTCCTCCTCCTCCTCCTCCTCCTCCTCCTCCTCCTCCTCCTCCTCCTCCTCCTCCTCCTCCTCCCCCTCCTCCTCCCCCTCCTCCTCCCCCTCCTCCCCCTATCCTCCTCCCCCTATCCTCCTCCCCCTATCCCCCTCCCCCTCCCCCTCCCCCTCCCTTCCCCCTCCTCCTCCTCCTCCTCCTCCTCCTCCTCCTCCCCCTCCCCCTCCCCCTCCCCCTCCTCCTCCTCCCCCTCCCCCTCCTCCTCCTCTTCCTCCTCCCCCCCCCCTCCCCGCTACAGGCAATAGAGTTGGACCCAGACAATGAAAACTACAAAAGTAACCTGGAGACGGTTGAAGAGCAGCTGAGAGACACCGCTGTGAGTAACTGTCTCCATCGCTGTGAGTAACTGTTGTGATGAGTAAATGTGGAAAAGGTTAAATTAGAATGAAGTGGTCTTTGAATCTGGTTCTGGTTCCTCTAGAGTTTTCAAGTACATTGTCATAGCGCAGGTCCAGAAGTGGTGCATCCTCACAGTGAATTGAGTAGAGAGTGAAGATCTCTCTTTTAGTTCATACTAGCAGTAGTGTTATCAATCTGTCACCAGGCATCTACTCAAGCCTTTAATACATACTCAATGCGTGGGTAAATAAACCATAGTTCAAACTATGACACCAACAAAATGTCTTCAACTTACCCTCATGTATGTACACCTATGCAGGCACCTGGGGCTGAGAAGGGTGCTGGAGGAGCCTCTCAAGGAGCTCAACCCCAGCCTCAACCCCAGCCTCAGCCAGGAGGAGGACTGGGAGGTGAGTGGCATGTGGGTGCATCATTATGGCTTGCTAGCTCCCACTCCTTGTCTGATTATTGCTTGTCAAACACCTCCTCTATGAGATGGTGCTAGCCTGGCTCCAGTTTTTGTCACTGTCAGCACAGTGAAACACTCCTGCAAGACATGGCATACTGTATAGTGCACCTCCTCTGTGAGATGGTGCTAGCCTGACTCCAGTTTTGGTCACTGTCAGCACAGTGAAACACTCCGCAAGACATGGCATACTGTATAGTGCACCTCCTCTGTGAGATGGTGCTAGCCTGACTCCAGTTTTGGTCACTGTCAGCACAGTGAAACACTCCTGCAAGACATGCCATACTGTATAGTGCACCTCCTCTGTTAGATGGTGCTAGCCTGACTCCAGTTTTGGTCACTGTCAGCACAGTGAAACACTCCTGCAAGACATGCCATACTGTATAGTGCACCTCCTCTGTGAGATGGTGCTAGCCTGACTCCAGTTTTGGTCACTGTCAGCACAGTGAAACACTCCTGCAAGACATGCCATACTGTAATTTGTGTATAGCAGTAAAATAATACACTTCAGAGCAAGAGCATCTCTCCATACCTCGCAAGAATGGGGATCACCTTTTCACACACGTTCAACATCTGCATGAAGCTGTAAAGAGTCAGCAACCTGCCTTCCAGCTATGATACTGCTATGTGATAGTCTCAAACCCAGTCGTCAACCTTTGGAGGGGGGTCTGGGTTCGAGACTAACTGTGTATGACATCTGAAATATCACATTCTCTTACACTTTTGGTTAGACCACTCCAGTACTCTAGCTTTGAACACTTGTTTGAGTGTTTCTCCATTCGTGGTGACCCAGTATTACAATATAACAACAGCGAACCATCTAAACTGGAGGTAGAAGTGGCCAAGAATTGAAATTGCCAAGAAATGAAGCTAGATGCATGGAGCCTGAAACAAGATTACTAGAAACTTACCGAGGGATGATCGTTCATAATAGTTCTTCATCCAAACCCTTCTCTAGTTCTTCTCTCATTCCTTTTCTCTCGCTCCTCTAACCCTAGGTCTACTTGGAGGGGCTAACCTGGCAGGTCTCATGTCCAACCCTGGCTTCATGAACATGGTGTGTGTGTGTTATGTCATTGAGAGCCATGTTAATCAGTCTGGAAACGAAGCTAGCTGTGTGTTTCTATTAGTATAATACATGTGACAGATTCTGATTTGTGGAGTCAGAAAACAAGCAATTGAGGAAAATGTCGTATACAGTAACAGAAGACTTTTCAACAGCACAATCTTTCCAGTGTTTGTTAACTAGATGTATCACAACTCTTATCCTGTTTACTTCAGTTTTGCTAGTGGCAATCATTGACTGATACCTTCTTCCAATAGGCTTCGTCAGTGATGTCAAACCCTGCATTTCAGCAAATGTAAGTCTATGCTATGAATAATGTTTACATAAGGAATCTGTATAATCGTAACAAGACGACGATCTAGTTAGAAACACAGTGTGTTCAACGCATTGTCTGAAGGTCGCGTTTCAAATACAATCAAACTGGGTTTTTTTATTTCTTGCTATTTCTCTCTGACACATGCAAATACACACTACTTGCACCTGTGTAGGGCGACACACATGATGGCTAGTGGTTTCCAAGGCGGAAATGTGGCAGGAATGATGTAAGCTTGAGGGAGAGAGTGAGGTGGTGTACCTTTGAGACAGAGAGAATAAATGTGTTGTCTTTGTCTTGTTTTGCAAGTTTCTTCTCAGATGCATCATACTGCATGCATTGGCTTGTCTCATACCAGACCCCTTTCAGAAAAAGGGGTCTGGGTACAAGACTAGGCACTGGCAGAATGATGCATCATACTGCATGCATTGACTGGAGTGAGAGATAATATGATGGTCACTCTTTGCTACCCCCAGGCCTGATGTCATGCAAATGGCTCAGCAGATGCAGCAAAACAACCCTGAGATGTTTGAATCCATGAGACAGCAGGCAGCGGCAAACATGATGAACCCCTCACAGCCACAGCAGCAGCCAGACACTCAACAACCAGGCTCTCAGCAAGCAGGCAATCAACAGTCAGGTTCTCAGCAACCTACTTCTCAACAATCAGGCTCTCAACAGCAGCCACCAGGCAGTCAAGGAGGTTCTGGAGGCAGTCAAGGAGGAGGAACTGACGTGTAGTTTTGCCTGCACAATCACACACGTGTACACAAAATTTTTTTGCTTGCTAGCTTGCTGTTCTGTTTGTCTTATGACTTTCCAGACACTAAGTGGGCGGGGCTCATTAATTTTGTTCCATACCCATGATCTGGGAAGCTGTGGTCGTGTGGAACAGAAAGGTCTGGCTTGCGAGACTAGTATACGGCAGCAATGCCAGTCAGTCAATTATACTTTCCAAGTAATTAGCCTACAAGAACCATAGATCCACTCTTTGCAAGAAGATTGAACAAGTTGCATAGTGCTCCGATTTACGATGAGGATCACCGTGATTGCTCAGCTGCTTCTGTGTTTTGTTGTGGGTAAGGACACACCGTAGCGCGCTAGTTGCACTGATATCAGCTGCGAGTATATTTGCATGCACTAAAATACCACGTGCTTGTAGGCTTTAATCCTGATAGTTGTCCAATGGGACAGTGATTGGAAGTTCATGCAATAACTTCTGCAGAATATTTTGCGATAAGTGATTCCCATGCTATATGCAATCATAGATACTATAAACGGACAGTATCTATGATGCAATGCACCATGTCATGGTGTGTGTGTGAAGGTGATAGTTGAGGTGGTATAGCTTGCTTGCAGGAACAAGAAAGTAGGTATACATCTTGAGATAGCTTACCAGACCTCTTTGAAGGTATGGAGCCACACATTGGAGGAGTGACCATGAGAAATGCTCCAGGTGCATGCATGCATGGCAGGAATCACATTACCTGAAGGTTCAGATTCTGATTGATCTTATAACTAACATGCTAGGCTTTAATTTGGATGCATGCATCTACATGTATTACACATGATATGCACACAGATGTCAAAGTAGTTGCAAACAACTTGCAGTAGCTATATAGCAAGAAGGCACATGATTTACCTCGGTTTCAGCTATAACTCTTGTGTGCATCATTGAATAAATTATGTATTATAGTCCTACTGTATGCTTTAGCAGTAAACAACTTAATTAACTTTCCAGAACATTAGTAAATGTCATGGGTGGATAATTCTTTGTACTTTGCTAACGAGGTAGGCCAACATCTTGAAGTCTGTAATGCTTCCCTACACAATAATAATTATGTGAATAGGAATTATTTTGACCATCAGAATTTGCTACCTAGTTATGTTTTTGAAACACAGTGGTATGGTCACAGGTGCACATAAACCATGCATTGGCTTGTGCAAAAAAAAAAAAAAATAGAGAGAAGACGGCTACAGGAACATACACTGGTCAAATTGCACTTGAATAGTGTGCTACTTGGTGACCATGTGCTGGAGCAAATGTACTATATTGCCTTCCCTCTTTTAGCCTTCTCCCTTCCCTACTCCTTCTCCCGTCCTTAGTTGTGGGTGCTCAGTTGACAATCACCCCCCTTCCAAAAATCCTCTTTCAAAATAGCAGTGGTGTCCACAACATTGTGGAGCAGTCTGTGATCTGGTTGTACTGCACAACAAACTCAACAGCTGCAACCATCACCTGGACAAAGGACGGAGTGACTCTTGTCAATGACCCCGCCCACATCCGCATCAGGAGCTCCAGCAGTGGAATATCCACTACCTCATCACTTGTTGTTGATAACTTTCAGTCATCAGACAATGGCAGCTATGTGTGTCAGGCTAGGGATGGGATGGTGACTGTGAACAGCTCCACACTGTCTCTTACAGGTGGGTAACTGCATGATGGAACATGAGTGACACACCATTTCTCACAAAATATGTAGTCATGGTTCCTTGTTGGGCAGGTTCATGCTTTGTGCCTACTGAATAGCGATACAAGTAGAAGGCAGTAGAAATGTTTTATGTTCACAGTAGTAGTAGGCTTGTGAGTTGTGAGTTGTGAACTTTCATAGCTATAGACACTTGTTTGTATTCCTTGATGTTTCACATAGCTAGACATGTGATGTTGGGCTCATGATCTTCCCTTCCCTGCAGCAAGTACTAACACACTGACTGTTGTGACTAATCCTGCTGACAGTGACGGTTTCCCTGACAACCGAGTGGCAGTAACAGTTGGTAGCAATCAGGTATTGAGGTGTGTTGGCTCAGGAAGTTCCAGCCCTCCCTCAGTGGTGTGGGTGAGGAATGGAGAGCATGTGGTTAATGGTGGCAGGATCACCATCACTGAGGAAACACTACTAGTTGTTCAAAGATCCAGTGAACTCCAGATCTCCAACTTTGCTCTATCTGATGCTGGTGTGTACCAGTGCATCTTTACTGAGGGTGATGAAGTGATCACCACCACACCTCTGAGACTGGACACAGGTTGATACATTGATTCTACACACTGATGCTTTGGAAAATCAAAATGCCAGTGCTTTTACTAGGCATAGCTATAGGAGGCCATATTTAGTATCTTCATAGACCCAATTTAGTAACTAGGAGGCAATAGTACCTATCACTGTTTGTTTAACTCAAGAAGCTAGAGCCATACATTCAGCTGGAAGGCCAGCTAATGGGTGATTTGCCAACCAACCAATTGTGACATACATGCTGTTCTTAAACTTATATAATGCTGGTGTTCATTCTAACCCTATAGAAAAAGGAATTGTTTGTATGCAGATGTTGTGCTTTGTATTATGCACAGGTGATGCTACGCTGGAGAGGGTCTCCCCTCGAGTCATTGTCCTCGACCCTCCTGAAAAGCTGGTCCTTAAGACAAGAGCATCAGGAGGATATCGACAGTTTGACTGGCAAAGAAATGGAAATACTTTCACCCTAGCACAAGGACAACCATTCACTGTAACTCTACAAGAGTTCCCAAACTTCTTCGAGATCTTTGTTCGTGAGCCCACCACTGCAAATGATCTGGGAGTGTATGAGGTGGAGCTTGTACTAAATGTTGGATTACCAGTGCCAGAAGTAGACTTTACTGTCACTCCATACAGTAAGTATATTTACAACAATGTTGGATGTTGCTAAGTAACTGAACCTTTAAACATGAAGTGGGATGGGTCCTGTAGAGATGATAATGGGTGTGGCAATGAGTTGCTATGGGTAACACCCAACAAATAGGTTGTACCCCCCAGATGGCAAAACAGCATTTACCCTCTATGTAAATACTGGACCACAAGAACCAGATATAGACTTTGCTGTCACTCCATACAGGTTATGTAAGCCAAAGCCAAAGTGAAAATGCAGCATATGAGTGCAAATAAGTATATTAGTATAGACCATCAGCTTTCAACTGAACTAAAATCTACAATCCATGCTGTAATTCCAGATAGTCTTTATGTGGACTTCCTTGTAAACAGTATATCTGTGTACCTTATGTATGGTACAAAATTTATGCAAACCATTGCCTAAATAGTACCCTATACCAAGTCATTTGTATCAAGAGCCTATGAAACCATGTTTTGCTGCAGGTGCACCAACAACCATGAACCTGAATGGCACTGTCACAGTACAAGAAGGAGACTCAGTCAACATTACCTGTGTTTCTTCTGGCAACCCCATCCCTACCATATCATGGTACCTTGGAGCCTCATTAGCACCATTTGGAAATAGTGATAGCATACGAAACATCAATACAGAAATAGTTGGGTCATCTCCAAATCAAGTGTTTGTTTTCACAGAAGGTAACATCACTTCAGTGCTCCAGATCACAAATGCAGTCTACCCAGCACATGATGGAGAGTACACATGTGTGGGCCTCAACTCACACAGAGCAGGAGACAACACCAGCAATGCTACCATCACTGTACAAGTGCAAGGTACAAAACTATATGCATACACTGTATAGATTGCTACCCGTTTTAACACTAGAGGTGTACATATACTGTTTGACCAATACAGATTACTAGAAGATTGCTTGCAGCAGTAGTACTGCCAATCATCATACTGTTGCTGCAAGCAATCTTCTATAGAAATTTATACTTCAATGTAATATTTTTCCATGGAACCTCTGGTCAACTAGTATATGATGCATGTTCCAGCACTCATTCCTCCACTGCAGTACCACCAGAGGTGGAGGTCACAGCGTCTCTCACAAGAGTTGCAGTGGGAAACTCCACCATCCTCACCTGCACTGTCACGAGAAGCATTCCCATGGGCAACTACACCTACAGATGGGTGCACAACAACTCTATCACTCTCTCTGGTGAAACTAGCAGCATGCTGACTGTCAGTATCACGGCAGAATCCAACCTTGGTGTCTACCGCTGTGAGGTGACTAACTCTGTTGGACTGACTGGGGGTAACACTACTACCATTGAGCTTGGAAGTAAGTATTTGACATTACATCAGCTACAGTATAGGCTGTACATTTACAATGGAATCATGGGTTTCCATAAACTTGACTTGCAAGAAAATGACTATACCTCACTTGTGTAATCTACTGTTAGAGTATATGTCGATAGTAGCAACTAGCAAGTAAATCGCTATGATATAACATATGCTGATATGTTACTTGTGAGGTATATATGTACATCATTGAAACAAGCATGAGTGAGTCCTGCATGGGTAATAGTTAGATGCTGGGTCCAAGGAATGCAACTTAAACTGTGCTGGTAACCAACTTCACTGCACCCTCATCATCACACAAGTGGACCAGTATGGAGTCTGCATCTATATCACTGCACAGCTAGTAAGCTCATCAGGAAAAAGAATGATGCAGCAAGTTGTACTATGGTACTTCAATATCAGTAGTCGGTAGACTCTCTGATATTAATGTGCTCTATGTAGGGATGGTGTGTATATACGTACAGGTATGGTCCGGTTCCAAAAATGAATGATTATAGTCTGTAATCATCCATATTTGGATGATTTTAGCCCGTTTGTCTCTATATGGAATGAGAACAAACAATAATCATACAATTTTGAATGATTCTAGTCATCCATTTGTAGATGATGTGAACTATCATCAAAAAATAAGTGTTACTACAATTGCGTGACTATCCTTTCCAAAGAATGTAAAACATTTTGTGGGAGGCTAGTAAAGTTTACTCAAGTATCAGCTCCCACTGGATGAATTCTTTTCCAGCACTGCATTTATAACATAGGATATATATATATATATATATAGTCACGCAATTGTAGTACCAAATACTTTGCTAAAACAACAACTTTGTTATATATATATATATATAGTCACCCATTTTTGGATGGCATAAACCATCTAGCTTGCTTTGCTTATCCCTATTTTGCAATCCAAGAAAGAGTTTTACAAAACGTTATCTGGCTTCATGTATGCAATATGTCCTTTGATCCTGTGAAGCCCGGCATTTGCTTGTTCGTTGACTTGTGACTTGTGAGTTAATGGAGGCAATGTCCAGTGATATGTAGCCATTCAGGTAATAGCCGCTGGAACAATGTGTCCTCACCAATAGAACCTGTCCACTAAAATGATGGTGTTCTTGTTTTGGGATCGGAACATACTTCGTATTTATAATAGTTGCTGTATACATTATTGTAGCTAGGCTTCCACACTAGGTTAATAATTTGTGAATAGATAGAACAAGCTGGTTTGTCCACCCGCATTCAAGTCACCATTTTTTTTCCACTTGGTGTGTGGTAATTATTTTTTTAAATGCGCAATTATATATTTTATACCTTTTCTGTATCACTGAGTGATTTTGTCAGCAAAGTATTCTCCCATGACATTTACTAATGTTCTGGAAAGTCTAATTGAATTGGTTGCTGTTTGGATTCTAACAGGCAGTAGGACCCCCACAGTAGCCTGGTGACCCCACTAATGAAGCAGATAGAAGGTAGACGAAACTAAGGCAGTCAAAACAACCTTTTACAATGGCATAGTGTACATATTTATCTAAACTCAGCAATATTTTCAGTGAGATTTGCACACTGAGTAGCAATAATGTTTATTTAAAGCGACTTTCTTTGTCCACAGTCACTCTACTTGGAGACCCCATGGATGTGGATGTCCTCTCACCTGGCCCAGCTGTGCTCAACTGTACTGCCACTGGAGAGCCCACTCCACAGTTCACCTGGACCAAAGTGTTCCCAAATGGCACCATGGTAGAGGTGTCTGAATCATTGTCCAACATTGCCATTAGTACCACCATCTCTGGTGCAAATGTCACCAGCACTCTAACCATTGATCCCACTGATGCTTTTGATACTGCCAACTACAGCTGCACTGCTCGGAACATATTTGGTCCGGTACCCAGTTCTGAGGCTGAAGTCACAGTGTTTGGTAAGGATAATTTTCTTTCGACCTCTTGATTATCGCTGAGGAGAATGCATGGAACTTCACTGTAGAACGTCTAGCACAATCTCATAACTGGCCTTCTCCGCTAGGGAAAACAGTGTGTTTGAGCTGATTGTGCAATATAAGCTCTTACCTTCCTCCTATCTGTGCATTATCAAACACTGATGAACAACAAATTACACAGTAAAGTGGCTAGTGCACAATTTAATTCTTCCATGCCAAAATTTATGCCCTCATCCATATGATTATGAGTCTTTGCCCACCTTCCATTCAACTCCAGTTCCAGCCACCATCATTGTCCCTCCCATTAACACAACTGTGGTTTCACCCAGCCCTGCTGTGTTCACCTGTGAGGCTGATGGAGTCAATACTCCAGTGATAACATGGTGGAGGCGGGAGTCCACTAACAGTCTCACACAACTGTCCTCAGATGGGATTAATGTCACCATTTCAGACAGGAACCTTGACTCGAGGAGAAGACAGAGTAATCTCACCATCCTACAGCCCCAGCCAATTGACGCTGCTGAGTATGTCTGTGTGGCTACCAATGAGATTACTTCGGATACAGCATCTGCAGTATTGACAGTGTATGGTAAGTGCAATTAATCAATACTGCAATGTCCCATCTCACATCATAGATATGTAGTCTACGTATGTAACAAAACTATCATTCACTTCGCCTGCAGTGGAGCCAACATACTTGCTCCCACCTGAGAACTTTATTGAAACTGTGAATGAAATAGACTCAGTAACATTCATTTGTGTGGTGGTTGGTATCCCAGCACCTAGCATTAGTTTCTACCAGAGCGGGACACTGCTGGATCAGAGTACAGACCAACGTATTACTCTAACTGACAATAGTCAACCACAAGACTTTCAAACTGCAACTGGGACAGTCTTCCGTGTCAGTTGCAACCTGACCCTGAACAACACCACAGATACTGACTCAGGTACCTACACCTGTGTAGCCTCCAATGCTGCTGCAAATGTGACTCAGGATTTTGACTTAGTTGTTCAAGGTGAGAATGTATGTATCAGGGACCAGGGAGTGAGTGCAGAGGAGGGCCATGAGACTATAACGCTCACACAACACAGTTCACTGAATTTTATGCCGATGATTCAATCAAGCTGCTTATTTCCACAGTTGCACCACAGATCCTTGACCCGCCAGACGACCTCACAGTTGTTGAGCCTCAAGATGCCACATTCTCCTGCCTGGCCACTGGCAGACCAAGGCCTACCATTGTGTGGACCAGACTCTCAGACATGGCCCAGTTACAGAACCAATCAGGAGTTTACAGAATTGAGGAACAGGAGATTAGAGACAGGGAGAGGAGGAGCAACCTAACCATCCTTGGCGCACAGCCTTCTGATGCTAGTGCATATGCTTGTGTGGCTATGAATGAACCTGGGACAGATACAGGACAAGCCACTCTAACAGTCCATGGTAAGCCAGACCACAAACTGCAGCAAACTTTATGCATAGAATTGTTCATGCTCTTCTCCAGTCATACCCGACATCACCTTCCCTCTGGATGATAGTTTTACATACATTGTGAATGAGACTGACCCAGTGACCTTCACCTGCTCAGCCACTGGTATCCCACCACCTGAGATCACCTGGATGAGGAATGGAGCACCATTTGACCAGAGTAGCACACGAGTCACCCTCAGTGACCCAACAATGCCAGAGATCTTCAGAACTGGTAGAGGGAATATCTACTTTGTCAGTTGCAACCTGACCCTAGACAACACCATGGATGCTGACTCTGGTACCTATACCTGTGTAGCCTCCAATGGGAATGCTGTGGCTCCAACAGACATGAAGAACTTTGAGCTGTTTGTGAGAGGTGAGGGTTACCTCTTCTTGTTGGTGTAGTCCAAGGTCTAGATAGTATTCATGTTGATATCTCCCCTCCAGTTGCTCCTACCATTCTTGAGCCTCCTGAGAACCTGACAGTGGTGCAGCCTCAGTCAGCCACCTTCCTCTGCAATGCTACTGCACGACCCAGGCCAGAGATCACATGGTGGAGGATGGGTAGTCAGCTGATGGAACAACCAGGAGTGATTGAAATCAGTAACAGTACATTTGGAGAGAGGGAGATTGTGAGCAATCTGACCATCATAATGGCTGACCCCTCTGATGCTGGTGGATATGCCTGTAATGCTACTAATGCTGTCGGGCAGGATACTGTAGCTGCTGAACTATATGTGCATGGTAAGTGACCCCCTCTACCTTAAGTGGTAAGTGACTTCATTGTCGTTGTTTGAAAAATGCTCAAGGTTGTTGCACAAACACCCACTCTGTATGTATCCATGGTTGCCACTATGAATTTGTTATTTTCCTCACAGTGATTCCTGAAATAATCTTCCCAAATGACAGCTTTACTGGATATGTTGTCAATGTCACTGACCCAGTGACATTTGAGTGTATTGCCACTGGTATCCCACCACCAACCATTCAGTGGTTCAGAGATGGTGTGCTTCTGAGTTCAGGTGTGATGCTGAGTGAACCATCTCAAACAATGGTACCAGCTCCCACAGGAATGATCTATCAAGTTGAGCGTACCCTGACCTTCAATACAACCACCAACGATACCGGTACATACACTTGTGAGGCTTCTAACATTAATGTGGTGCAGCCAACTGCTGCTCAGAACTTTACACTCTTCGTGCAAGGTAACCAACGAAATAAGTGCTGATGAAATAAGATGTTAATGCAAACATAACCCTGGAGAAAATATTGTCCATAGTTTGTGCATGCATGTCTTAGTTTTAGGAGGGTATATGTAGTTGCAATCTGTTTGAGCAGCATAAGCCCAGAGTGATCTGTCTGGGCATTGCAACTTGTTGCCCTAGAAACCCACTGCCATCATTACTTCCATTCATGATCACCTCCACCCATTCCACTTTGTTAAAATTCAAATATCTGGTTGCTAAGTAACATCCAACAAATTCATTCATAATCTTTAGTTGCTAAGTAATAAACAAGAATATAATTATGTATGTAACATACTGTAATATTGTCCAAGTGGTGAGTATAGTAACTAGTTTGTGGCATGTTTAAAACAAACCTGTCCTGAGCAACAAGATCTTTGTGTCTGTTTGCTACAAGTAAAGAGGTGCAGTAAGTTTGATATTTGGTTGATTTTCACTGCCTGCAAAGCAAGAATGTAGAGGTGGAGAGAGAATTCAGTCAATTAACCTTAGAATGATTTCTCCAGGAAATGTTTAGGGCTGGAAAGAGAATTAACCTTAGAATGATTTCTCCAGGTCATCCGTTAATCTTTGTCCCTCCCGTGAACCAGTTTGAGATCAACAATGGCAGTAGAGCAGTGTTCCAGTGTGAGGCTTCAGCTGTACCTGAGCATAATGTGTTCTGGACTTTCACCAACTCTGATGGCAGCACACAGTCCATCATCAGTACAACTGAGAGTGACACTGACAAGTATCAGATCAAAGATGAGAGGGGGACTGGGGCTGGGTTTGGTGAACTGACTGTCCTTGATGTGCAGTATGAAGACAGAGGGACATACACCTGCACTGCAATGAATTCTGTTGGGTCTGACTTATCAAATGCCAATCTTACTGTGCACGGTGAGCCCTTTTCAATTGTGCTGTAACATTGGTTTTGGGAGTGGGCGTGGTCAAGAGATCACATGATATTTATGTGATGCTTTACCTGTTTTTTTCCCCTCTTTTTTCCTCTTCTCCCCTCTCCTCATGCATTTCCTTCTGATTTCCCTGTCCACCCTTCTCTCCTCCCTACTCTAGTCTACCCCATTATCAACAATGTATCAACTCTCACTGAAGTCAATGTCTCCCGCCCTGCCACACTTGTCTGCCTCACCACTGGCTTCCCTCTCCCCTCCATCACCTGGCAGAAGGAGGGGGAGGAAGTCATGCTCACCATGGATGGTCGGATCTCCACATTCAGTTTTGACACAGGCAATGGGTCTTCCTCATTTGAAAGTAGTGAGTTTATGGGTAATGGTTCAATTGACGAGCTTCTTGAGTCCATGACAGAGTTTAACACCCGTGATCTTCGTTCACTGGGAGAGCTTGGAGTAGCGAGTGTGCTGAGTTTTGATCGGCTGGTGAGGGAGGACACAGCAAACTACACCTGCACTGCTACCAACATGCTTCCACAGACCACCACCCTCACCGCCCTGTCTCCCTCCATCCCACTTGTTGTGCTAGGTAAGTGTTGTATAACAGTGGGTTAACTGTTGCAGTGAAGTCATATATATTAATATTGATCTTGTCAATAAACTATAGGTGTTGCAGCATAGGCATTGCTTTATGATTAGCATGTTACACTTGTCCTCTCTCCCTCCCAACTGTACAGAGGTGCCTGACCCACCTGTAAACATCATGGTGTTTTCAAGTGGGGCACGCTGGCTGGCCCTTCAGTGGACACCCATGTTTGATGGAAACCGACAAATCACATCATTTGTGATCTACCGGCAGAATATCGACCTAACATCCTTCATGTCATTAGGCACGCTGCAAGTGTCTAACCTGATGTTTCGTGATGGCAACTTCATGTACAATGTTACAACTGATATTCTTCCTTTCACAAACTACAACTTCACTCTCCAAGCTTGCAATGCACTGGGGTGTGGTAATGTAAGCCAACCTTCACCCACAGTGATGACCCTGCCTGATGGTGAGCGGGCATTAGAACAGCAGAGGTGTTACTAATACTTCAGCTGCATGGGAGTCTATCAGCAATTATTTATCCCCTCCACCAATCCCACACACACACACACACACACACACACACACACACACACACACACACACACACACACACACACACACACACATACACACACACTAGCTCCTAGTGCTCCGCTTAATCTGTGGGTAGTTACTGTCTTCGACAACTACTTTGAATTGAGATGGACCCACCCAGCCATCCAAATGGCATCATCATTCAATACACAGTTAGAAATGATACCACATATTTTTAGGCTATATCGTTATTTACTGTGACAGTGTATATGTGCCTTCCCACCTTGAAAACAAAAGAATTGAAAGCAGGTACACATATATAGCCTCGTTACCAGGCCTTCACACCTTCCAGATTTTGATCGCTTGCAGTATGCAAAAACGGAGCGATCTGCATACTGCAACCAATCACAAACTGGACGGTGTGAAGGCCTGGTAACGAGGCTATATATGTGTACCTGCTTTCAATTCTTTTGTTTTCACCTCTACACTCTCCCAACTTTCCTCCCTCCCCACTTTATCACTTCCATTTCTCCCCCTCCTTCTTTTCATCTTACCTCCTCTCTCCTTCTATTCTCCCTTTTTTTACCATAACTAGGTATGCTATATATTTCAGTGTCCAAGTGCACAGAACAGGATCGTGCAGAACTATACACTTGGGAGTACCTATACACTGGGGGGATTGAGCCCTGGGACCACATATATCATCCGTGTGACTGCCAGCACCAGCAGTGGAGAAGGACCTGCAGCTAGTGTCACGAATACAACCACATCTGGAGGTTAGTCCAGTTTGTACAATGATATAGAATAGTCGTAGATGGGGTTACAGTGCAGTACAGATTTTGTCAAGCCAGACGAAAGTCCACATCAAATTGAAATGTCGCTGAGATTGTACTTTGTTGTATTGTTATATTAAATTTTCTGGAATAACACTATTCCCTCATGTACTGCTACTGCTGCACGAAACTTTAGATGGAAATCCAACTGTTTGGGGATCCATGCACCATACTACATGAAAAACTTCTTGCTTTAGTTAATTAGTCTCTCCTTTTAGAAGACCTATAAATCAGCACACATATGCATTTAGAGGACATCTGCCAATGGTATTTGTTTCCCTAGCCCCTACTGGCCCACCACAGAGCTTTACAGTCACTCCTAGAGCACGGAACATGACATTCTCTTGGTCTCCTGCTCCAACCCAACACAATGGGATGATCACTGGGTATTTCCTCTCCTGCGTCCCGGCCAGTGGCGGAAACAGCATTTCCATGCAGTACACAACAGCAGGCACCTTCACAATGGGAGGGTTTGCACCAGCCACCTCCTACAACTGCTCCATCTTTGCCAGTAACAGTCAGGGAAGTGGACCAGCCACATACATGATAGTTACAACATCAGATGACGGTGAGCATCATGGTGCCATGCAGACTGGTATGCCAAATCTTGTATCATTCTGTGTTTATCTACTCTATTGTCTAGCAATGTTGTTCCAGCTGCAGCTGAGTGGTACTGGTCTGAGAGTCTGTCAGGAGTGGGTAGTAAGTACAAACTCTTGAAAGTAGAATGACTGTCATGATTTATATCTGCAATATCTACAGGGTGTTGCTACCAGTGAGAAATTAAGTGACATCACCAATGCAGTGGTGCAGAATATAAATCAACTCTGCCGGTGTGGACTCAGTGTTGAAAATATCACTGAAAGTGCATTTCAGTGTTTTGCAAACTCAGAACAGCAGGTGACATTTCGAGCAAGACTTCATGGTACAGCCCAAGTGACAAGCTCACAGTTGATAGGATATTTGAGAACTTTTGTTTTCCAGATGGACTCCACCATTGCTGTACAAGGTCTGCGTCTGGATGCGGACAGCAGCTGTTCCATAGCCATCAACACATTTGGTGATCCACAATGTGCTACCACCACCACCGCATCTGAAAGTACTGCTACTGAGGCAGCACTGCCAGACAATACTGCAGCCACCATCGGTGGAGTGGTTGCTGTCGTAGTGATAGTTGTTGTGGCTGTGACTGTCATCATCATAGCAATTTCTGTAATCAAGAGTCGTAGAGCAAGCTTCTCTCTTAATCAGGATGCTAGGTAAGAGATAATAAATCACTCCCTCGTTGGTACTATATGGCTATGGTCAATACTACGTGGAGTAATGTTGCATGTGCAACCTTGTGTCTCAGCAACACATATATATTATGTAGTTTTCAATGTATAAATTATGTTTGTGCATTAACTGCTTGATCACTTGCTGACATTTTGTTGATAGTCATGCAAATTTTACAGTCATTACATCTTTATTAGTCTACAAGTGAAGTTTAGTTTGATGTTATGAGGCAAAATAGGGGAAAGTGAAAGGCCAGCAGTTGCTGGGAACACAGGGTCCTTGGCTTGAGCTGCCAGCACTCTACCACCATACAAACTACGCCCCCCATCAATAGCACACACTGGCTCAACAGTAGAGTGCTGGCAGCTCAAGCCAAGGATTCTGGGTTGGATTCCTGGCAACCGCTAGCTTTGTACCTTTCCTTCATAGTATCAAACACATCTTGAGGCAAGATGTTCATAGCTGTCAGCACATGATTGGTGTAAGTTGGTTACTTAAGAAGTCTTTCTACTTTTTATGGTGACCAACCACTCACTCTCTGTGTAGCTGGCATGCAGATACAGTGAAAAAATTGATCCATAGCCATCAAAGTATGCTTTTATCGTATAGTATGGTACTTTTGCTGCAGGAGTCAACCAACTATGTGGAGTCATATTGCTAAGTCAGGTGAAAATGTCACAACCGCACAGTGTGAAGCATATGAATTAACAAAGTTAGACCACGAATACGAAGAACTCTCTGGGTATCGGAATCCAACTGCAGATTATGAGCTCCCCATCACAAAGTGTCCTGCTTATAGTCTGGAAAGTGATTGATGATAAAGACACATAATTATCTGAATGATTTTTTTTGTATAAACTATATTCATTGTAAATTTTAGAAACAGTGAGTTTGAAATCTAGCTAAAAATGTGTTCTATAAACATGTTGTAATGTATTGCCAGTGCAAACCTACCTACTACGTATAAATATCCTTGAATGTGTGTTGTAATTTTCCTTTTTTGTCTTGTAGCTTGCCTTGCATTTTCAAGTTCTTGCCGAGGAGTGCCCTGAGCAGGACTAGTACTGGGTCAAAAATCAAAAGTGTATGACCCTCTATTACCATTTCTTGTTGTTTTTTTATTATTAAACAACCCAGCAGAAAAACTAATCCAGCTGGATCTGAAAATGTCATTACTGCAAGCAACCCTCATTCTATCAGTCTGAATTGTGTAACAGACTGCCTACACACACCTTCCATTGTACAGTTGTAGGAGACTACCCCAGTTTTTTGGTCCAATTTTTGTCCCTGGGAGTGTGGCTCATTTTGCATGCTATGCACTGTCAGAAACAATATCTATGATTGTATCTTTGCTGGTTGCAGTGGCTGGAATGAGAGATGATACAGATAGGTTGTTTCAACTGTTTTGATGAACCAGATGTGTGGTTACATTCGCTAGCAGATGGAGTCATAAGTAAATACCACTGGAATGGTAAACAGTAAACATGTTTCTGTTTATTTATCATGGTTTCCTTGGAATCCGTCAAGCTTCATTAAAAAACTTCTCACTGTCTCAAATGTACTACTCACTCCCTTAGCAGATGCAGTAAAGCCATCCTGAAATGTTTGAAGCCATGAGACAGCAGGTAGCGGCAAGCATGACGAACCCTTTGCAGCCACAACAGCAGCCAGGCACTCAACAACCAGGCTCTCAACAAGCAGGCCGATCAACAGCTTGCAGCAACCTACTTCTCAAAAACCAGGCTCTCAACAGCAGCCACCAGGTGGTCAGGGAGGGAGTCAAGGAGGTTCTGGAAGAAGTCAAAGAGGAGTAAACGCTGTGTGAACTCGTCAGTTTGCATGCACAAGCATATTACTACAAAACACACCAATTTATATTGCTTCAACGGCTGCCCGAGGTGGGCGGGGCTCATATGAGGTTGTAAGTTCGTTCCTAGGCCGGAACGAGACTGCGAAAAATAATTAGCAAGGCCGCGGCATCATTGGTGCAGGTGGTCGATAATCTAAAACAGGAGACATTCTGTATACATCTGGACAAGCGCAGGATATTTAACCTACAAGAAGCAAGTTGCAATCTGCTTACAGCGCACCGAATTAGGCTACATTCCAACTGGAGCAAACGCGGGATGAGGATCGCCGCGATTGCTCAGCTGCTCCTGTGTTTTGTTGTGGGTAAGGACACAGACCCTATCGAGTTTGCAGTTTTCTTTGGTTGTCATCACAGAAAAAAATTGTATATAACCTGATTGTTGCTGCTAGGTAAAGTACTAACTAATGCCTGTTCTCACATAATTTACCTCAAAAGTAATGTTTGCATGATTCTACTCACACTGTGAGTCCAAACATGTAAAATGGCTTTGCTGTTACAAGCTAGTTTCACAAATCTACCACAGTGGGAATGTTAATATGCCTAGGCTACTGTGAGAGCCATTATCATATTTTATTGCTTGCACCAGCACACTATATATGCATGAGGGCAACCTTCTGAGCATAAGGATAGGCTAAAAAGTTGTGATGCTGACTTTGCACAATGGTGGAGTGACAATTGAAATACTTTGGGTGCTTGTAAGTATATGAGATCAATTGACCAAAGAATCTCTTGTGGATACTCTGCAATCCTAAGCATGAATACTGTTACCTGATAGCACAAACATGCTTCATATTCATGACAAACACACTTGGCTTTGGATTCATCATTTGCACATCTGTCAGTCAGTAGTTGTGGCTAGTATACATGGGACATGTAACAACTACTGCAGTATCATGATAATTACAGTGACCAATAACAAAATGGTTAGCTATTAGCTAGGGCTTCTGACGGAAAAATCGAAGGTGCCTTGATTTCAAATCTGTTGTGCTAGAACTAAGTATCTATCTGAGATATATAAAAACCAGCCTATAATAGTTAGTGCCAAAAAGCTATTTTCAGCCAATTCGTCTTGGACTTGAAAGGGTTAAGTGCCAAAAATTGGACGCAATTCGGTTCAAGTGACTTTTGAAGCTTCGCTATGAAACCAGTGGTACTGATGGATTTCACTTGATGTATCTTGTGCAAAAATGCCTGGACCACTCAAGTTTATAGCTGTCAAGAGACTATATTAGCTGTTATTTTATGTTGCAATAGATTTTTCCCATATAAGAATAATTGATAGTTTGAAGTGACTTTTGACAAGTAAATTTAGCAAGCACCAGTGCAATTGATTATTTACCATTGGTAGAGTATTAAAATGGCTGGACCACTCGCATGGATATCTGTTACAGGTATGTTCATATATAATCCCCCATATAAAATCCCATAATGGCCATATTTTGGCACATAACCCTCTGTTCGCTTTATATATTTTTTCGGAAGAACGAAAGTCATAGAAACTATTGTAACTGTAGTTTACAAGCAAGGTCACTTGGTTCTTGGATTTCAGCGTACTTGAGTCAAGTTTGTTCGTTCTTTGATTTTTCCTCGGGACCCCTATATTAGCTACAACGATCATGTTTTCAACAGTGGAGAGTATCAGTGGACACAGGTGAAAAACTCCTTGTACCTTTGATTCTGGTTATTGGTAATGAGACTAAGCTGAATACTGTCTTGGGAGAATACCGTTGCGTACATGTGCAAATAACCCATGATATTAATGGCCACTTAATCGTTACAGCAATAAATAGTAGACAGGGAACATGGAAACAAAACTGCATGGTCAAAATGCATTCGAAAACCTTCATGGTAAGGCTATATAGCTGCATCTACTGTAACTTGGGGTTGCATGACAGTGATTCATGTGATGTCTTGGTGTGATATATTGCTCTTCCCTTTCTTCACCCTTCCTCCTCCTCCCCCCTCCATCCCCCTCCATTCTCAGCTGTGAATGCCCAGCTGACTGTCACCCCCCTCCCAGACATCCACACACACACACACACACACACATACACATGGATAGAGAATTCAGTGGCTCTCGTCAATGACTCTCCCTACAATGACTCTCCCTACATTCACCTCAGGCCAGAGCTCGAGCTCCAGTATCAAGGCTGAAATGTCTGCCACCTCATCATCAACATTATGGATCAGACAATGGCAGCTATGTGTGCTAGCTAGCTACATGGGCTATAGTGATGAAATAGTGCCAGTGAGTAGGCCGATACTGTCTCGTAGTAGCAGAGGCAGAGTTCGGTCTGATGCTTGTCCAAGGAAATCACGCAGAGATCAAGGCAACAGCCAGGACAACCGCGAGTGTAACATTTTTATAACATGTATAAAATGGCTCAGTAGATGCAGCAAAACAACCCTGAGATGGTTGAAGCCGTGAGACAGCAGGCAGCAGCAAGCTTGATGAACCTTCGCAGCCACAGCAGCAGAAACCAAGGCTCTCAACAGTCAAACACTCAACAACCAGGCTCTCAACAGCCAACTTCTGAGAATCAAGGAGAAAAATCTGAATGCACTATATTGACTTGCGCCGCTGCGTGTGCAGCGGGCGGGGCTCATTATGTGGTTGTAATTTCATTCCTAGGCCGGAATGAGACTGCGAAGGTAGCAGACGTTTCCTAAAATATCCGGAAAATCTCCCTCGCTACGGACTGCCTCGGCATCATCACGGGGGGTCAATAATCCATCCGGGCAGTGCAAGGGTGTGAAACAGGAGACATTCTGATATCTGGACAAGCGCAGGATATTTAGCCTGCAAGAAGCAAGTTGTATGCTGCTTACAACGTACCGAATTACATTCCAACTGGAACAGAAGCGCGATGAGGATCGCCGCGATTGCTCAGCTGCTCCTGTGCTTTGTTGTGGATAAGGACCTCGGTAAGGACACAGACACAATCCAGAAATTTACAGTTTTCTTTGTCTTTGCAGTTGTCATAGCAGAAAAAAAAAGTGTAGTACCTACTATTGTCGCTGTTAGGTAAAGGTGTTTCGCACAAAATTAGCTATTTGCTGGCATAATTCTACCCATGCATATTGTCAGTTCAAGTTCAAATGGCAAACTGATTAATACCCACCTTTTCTTGCTCTTACAAGCTAGCTTCACCCAATGGTAATGCACCAGCACAAAAAAATATATGAGGGCAACCTTCCAATCATAAAGATAGGCTTAATTACACCCCAAGTGGAAAATAATTTATGGTAATGAATGAAAAGCCACAAAAGTGCACGTGTGTCCAATGCCTTTCATTCCAAGCCTGAGAGGAGTTACTGAAGTTTGATACCACAGCTAGATACAGTTGTTATTGAAGTATCTTTGGTTAAAGCACTAAGGCTGAGTGGTAATCCACGGAGACTATACAGGGCCAAACATTTGCCATCACGAAATTGGACCTATGGTGACACAGGATTTCACAGTGGCCAAACTAGCTATCTTAGCATGAAGGTACTTATATTTGCTAAAGATGAGAAAATTGAATTTTTTTTAAACCACTGGAACCTGAGTTATGGTCAAAAATGTTGACACTTCAGTGACCACACAAACTTCATCCCGACTTACAGCTCTGGAGCCTTGTATAAAGGCTAAGGTAGGTACATTTTTATCTATTAGCTACAGCTTCCTGGTAGCAGACTACCACCCTGAGCTATAAGTCATTATGATGCTTCAGTGAAGTGTACACTTAGCTACTGGTGTGCTGCACTACAGCACATCCCATGCATCCACAGCGCTTTTAATAGCAACGGCGCTTCTTTCCAACACCGACCGACGTCTCCCAATAGGCTTTGCATGGTGTTGTTAGCTCTTACACAACTCAGATATATAGAGTAGCATGGCCATCTTCTGCTCAGCAAGTTGGCTGCCTTTGTATCATCTCACCTCTACATGGCTTCAATCACCACCAATTAGCACTCATTGTAGGTCTTAGACATACAGTGTTCATGCAATAGCAAGTAAGCTTCACTTCACTCTACATGCAATGGCTGTGCTTATTGTTAGAAGTTGGCTTAATATGGAAGGCAAGCTGATTTGTCCACCTGCATTCAAGTTACCCGCATTCAAGTCACCATTTTCTTTCCACTTGGGGTGCGGTTACGCTCAAAAAAACAAAAACAAACTATGCTGGCCTTACACACATTGGGGGAGTGACCATTCAAATGCTTTTGGTACCAAAATATGCCTTGTGGATACTCTGCAGTCCTGAGCATGAATACTCTTACATGATAGCACACGTCAATTTCATGACAAACATGCTTGGCATGCACCAATCATGCACATCTGTCAGTCAGTAGTAGTACAATTAACTTGTGACAATGCCTACTGAATCATCATGGTAATAAATAGTAGACAGGGAACAAGGCTAGCTGCATTTACTGTAACAGTGATTGTTGTGATGCATTGCCCTTCCCTTCACCCTTCCTCTTTCTCTTTTCCCACTTCTTTCCCTTCCATGCTCAGCCGTGAGTGCTCAGCTGACAATCACCCCCCTTCCAGACATTCTCTTCCAAAACAACAGTGGGGTCCACAACATTGTGGAGCAGTCTGTGATCTGGCTGTACTGCACAGCAAACTCAGCTAATGCAACCATCAGCTGGACAAAGGATGGAGTGACTCTTGTCAACGACCCCGCCCACATCCGCATCAGGAGCTCCAACAGTGGGATGTCCTCTGCTTCATCACTTGTTGTTGATAACTTTCAGACATCAGACAATGGCAGCTATGTGTGTCAGGCTAGGGATGGAGTGTTAACTGCAAGCGGCTCCGCACTGTCTCTCACAGGTGGGTGTGACTGTGAGTCAACATGTTGTGATAACGTAGGGCTAATGGGGAACACTTCTCACAGATATGTGGTTATGATTCATTGCTGGTTTATGCTATTATGGGGCTTACATGTACATACTGGTATGTATACCATGAGTCATAGTAGGCTTGTAAACTTCAGTGGCGTAGGAAGTGTAGCAGCCGTAACAGCTTTGGCTGCTACACTTTTTTGCCATAAGTTAATATTCATAACCCGCTATAAGTTACTTATAGCTCAGCAGCCTCTTTGGTGCCACTGGTCCCATATGTAGTCACATGCGTACATTTCTGCCTAGTGAAGCAATCAAAATCTTGAGGCTGATGCACTTTTTCAAGTCAGCATTGACTGCTACTCCAAAGTGACGAAAAGCTGGGCGGTCATCTGGTGAAGTTTTGCTTCCACGTAAATTGAATATTACAGGATGGTTGGGAAAGTCTGAGAACGAGGCTAGAAAGCTTTTGTTATGCAGTGTAAAGGTGCACACATTTGAAAATATGCCACCGCACTACACACAGGAAAATAATTTTTTCGTCACACTTCCAATTTGCTTCCTATGCCTATGAATTTTCATAGCCAGGCACTTGTTCATATTTCATAACATTGTTCTCACCTGTGTAAAATGATCTTTCCTGCAGCAAGTACCAACACACTTACTGTTGTAACAAATCCTACTGACAGTGACAGCTTCCCTGACAACCATACAGCAGTAACAGTTGGTAGTAATCAGCTATTGAGGTGTGTTGGCTCAGGAAGTTCCAGCCCTCCCTCAGTGGTGTGGGTGAGGAATGGAGAGCATGTGGTTAATGGTGGCAGGATCACCATCACTGAGGGAACACTACTAGTTGTTCAAAGATCCAGTGAACTCCAGATCTCCAACTTTGCTCTATCTGATGCTGGTGTGTACCAGTGTATCTTCACTGAGGGTACTGAAGTGATCACCACCACACCTCTGAGACTGGACACAGGTTGATACATTGATTCTACACACTGATTTTTGTACTACAAGCAACTAGCAACGACCAGTAGAAAGAAGCTAGAGCCATGCATTTTGGGTTATGGGTGATTTACCAACTCACAAGGTGCCTGCCATTTTTGAACGAGGTCTAACTCTAATAAGGCAAAATGTGATGTTCATTTACATAATCCTACAAGAAGTTGCTTGCATACTATGCAGGTATCATCATATAGTATTATGTACAGGTGATGCCATGCTGGAAAGAATCTCCCCTCGAGTCATTGTCCTTGACCCTCCTGAGAAGCTAGTCATTGAGACAAGAGCATCAGGAGGATATCGGCAGTTTGACTGGGTTAAGAATGGAAATGTTTTTACCCTAACACAAGGACAACCATTCACTGTAACTCTACAAGAGTTCTCAAACTTCTTTGAGATCTTTGTTCGTGATAGTACCACAACCAATGACCTGGGAGTGTATGAGGTGGACCTTCAACTAAATACTGGATCACAAGTACCAGAAATAGACTTTGCTGTCATTTCATACAGTAAGTATATTTTATCATCATGTTAGCAACTTTATAGTTTTACCAGGGTGACTGTAGACCACCTGGCCAATCAGGTTTCACCTTAATCTTCAAGTTAGCTACAGCCAGTTTTAACTTTTTGTAAACTGAAACTTCCTTACATAAGTTTGTGAATCTTTTTTGTGATACAAATTTATAGAGTAGCTAATGCATATGCATAGCTTACATGTATATATGTCAAAGGTATCAAAATATTTAAAACTGTACGATTTTGTTGCAGGTGCATCAGAATTTGCCTAAGAGACCATGAAATTTTGTTGCTCCTCTCATTCATACAGGTGCACCAACAACCATGAACCTGAATGGCACTGTCACAGTACAAGAAGGAGACTCAGTCAACATTGCCTGTAACTCGACTGGCAACCCTGTACCTACCATCACTTGGTACCTTGGAGCTTCACCAGCACCATTTTCACAGAGTGATAGTGTACAAAGTTTTAGTGCAGAATTAGTTGGACCAGTTGGTAACAGGATGCTTAGTTTCACAGAAAGCAACATTACTTCAGTGCTCCAGATCACAAATGCAGTCTACCTAGCACATGATGGGCAGTACACATGTGTGGGCCTCAACTCACATAGAGCAGTTAACAGCACCAACAATGCTACCATCACTGTGCAAGTACAAGGTAGGAGGAGGCTTGTTGCATATACTATAACCTGCATATTCACATCCTTGGATAGATGTTGTAGCTTGTTCCCAGGCTTTCCCACCGTCCTGGAAACTATCATAAACTGGACAGTGAGAAGGCCTGGGGACAAGGCTATGCCATAACCACTTTTAACCTATGTGATACCTGTGTTCAAGGGTAACATTGATTCATTAGTCTCTTAGTCATCGTGAAGTGTTAGCCTAAGCCTTGCATGCTGTTCATGTGGGACACATACAGACAACAGTCTATGTGAACTGAAGTAGCTAAACATAGCCACATGTTACAAATGTCAAATAGGGACTTACCAGACTCAGCCAGCACCCAGCAGATATTTCATGTAAGGAAAGAAGACCTTCATCTAGCTGCTTTAGCATCAAGTGTAGCAACAACAGTACACACTTGTGCCTATATGTACTCTTTTGGTAGTGTTTATTAACCCTCGGCGCGCATGCACGAGGAGCGTTACAGTAGTTGTCCTGTGTGTCTGTGTGTGTGTGTGTGCCATTTGCAATGTTTCCGTATACCTCTCTGTAACACGTACGTAACGGTAATGTGTGATCACAGTAACTTTGAGCACACGGTATTGTTAACCCTCGGCGCGAGGAGTAGTTGTCCTGTGTGTCTGTGTGTGTGTCTGTGTGTCCGTTTTCTCTATTCTGCCTTCTCGCGCTTTTAGGCATCCAACGAGAGGTATCAGCGGCTACAGCGCGGAAAATGCAGTAAAACTAAAAAGCCGTTTTCTCTAAAACTGCTTAGTTCAAAAGTTAGAAGCGTTATAAACTTACCGCGACTAAGTCAGCCATTTTCTTCACTTGCAATGTTTCCGTATACCTCTCCGTGCGTAACACGTACATAACGGTAATGTGTGATTACGTGACTTGGAGCACGCAGTATTATGGTTTTTCCGTCGAGCTTAGACGTTTGCGACTATCTTTTACGAGAGGTTCAGAAAGGTATGCCGACAGTGTAATACCGTAGAGCATGCAATGGAGTGCAATAGGTCTATGCGTCTGAGAAAGGTATGCCCACAGTGTATAGTACCGTAGTGCACGTGAAGAGGTCAGTTTGTGACTGGCCATGCCCTTCGCATCGAAGAAAAGGAAAGCACAGTGTACTGCTGTTGGGGAGCCTGAGAACGCAGTGAAACGTAGAAAAGCCTTAGGCCTACTGTCTGAGGAAGAGTTATTAGTGAGGAACTTGAGAGAGAGACAAAGTCCGCAAAGCGAGTAAGAGAGCTTCTGAAACACGTGAGCGGACTTTGCACAGGCAAGAACAGAACCGAACACATATGGCAAGCATAAACACTTATCATATAGCTTGCGCCGAGGGTTCTGCACTTCAGTGCTGTTCATTTGACTTGGTTGCACTACAACATGTATTTGATGGTGGTTTTAAAAGGCAAGTTTTCTGCAACACTGTACAGTCGAATCGCTGGCGTAACGTAACATCAATACCTGCCCATACAAATTTATTTGCAGCGCAGCGTGCGTACGTGCGCAATAATATACGGAGGTGCGCAAAAATGCACGGAAGCTGCATGAATATTTTAACCACTGTAACTCAGAAAGCCAATACAGAAATAGCATAAAAATAGAAGGACATGCAATGCATAAGTAGGCCTTCATGTGTAGCAAGTTTAGGACTTATTTCAGCTTTAGGAGCAAAGATACTGCAGCTGCAGAGTGATATTCCGGGTCTGTGCAAGCAAAGCTGGAACATTTGCCGTAGCCACTTGCTGGAACTATTCTAAAGGCATGCTGTAATCTGACTGGGTATAGTTCATAAAACTAGACCATAAAAATCAGTGTCCACTGTGGCATAACAGTTCAGCGCATGTTCCAAAAACATAGGTATCAAATACTGCTTTTATGGTGTACGTGCATATATTGTTCAATCTGTCAAGTTCACACACAACTCATTTTGGTTGATATATCAGCTGTACATGTAATTGGATACAAATCAACAGTAAACAGGTGAACACAGGTTGCAGTGAGACGACAATAATGATTGAGCAGAATTCCGGCTAAAGGGCTCAGTCCAGGGCTAAAAGAGGTAATTACCATGGGAATTTCTGGCAACTTTTGGTAACTCCAACAAGGCCTGTGTGGTGAATATACTCAACTGGTCTTTCAGGCACAATCTGCTGGAGAACAGGAAGTAATTATCATTACCAAATTTATGGCTGAATCAATGATGATCTGCACAGCACACATTTGGCATGCTACTAAGGCATTTATAACCCCCACAGTGCCCTGAAACACCTAACATGCAGAAAGCTACACAGTGATTGAATGCTCTTAAGCAATAGCTAGATTGCATCAAAATCTAATGTGCTCTTGGTAATAGTTATAACTTGTATCTTTGTCTTTCTATGGAAACACTGGGACACAAATCTTGTACTCGTTGAGTAGTCTGGGGCAAATGGAAGTAAAATATCCCCAAAATATCAAGTAGATAGGCTCCAGCAATGAATGATGGAGTGAAGACCCCCACACAATCGAATGGTTGAATCATATTTCGGTGTCACATTTGTTGTAGCCAGCACCTACAGCATCCAAAATTCATGTGTGTTACCTGCAGTTGCTGTAGTTCTTAGTATAGTAATTAGCATAGATCGTTTGTGTCCACTACCCTCGTATGGAAAGCGAGCATAAAACGTTCCTACCCGTGACCACATGCCCCACAATCCCTGGATCCTGTTTAACTTTCAACTTGCTTTCAGTACTCATTCCTACATTCTATTATCTTAGTACTAGCAGCTGAGCTTACCTCTAGTCAGGATTTCTGCGTACATTTCCAACGCCAGCCTTCCAGACACAGCTGACCCGCTCCTGCATTTCCCGCTCCAAATAGTGCCTCTTGGATTACGTCATTGCAATTAAAGTCCCTGTTTTACACACGCTGGCGATTCGACTGTGTAATGGATAGACTACAGTCTACACTGTAATGGGTAGACTACACTCTAATGGATAGAGTACACTGTAATGGGTAGATTACACTGTAATGGATAGAGTACACTGTAATGGGTAGACTACACTGTAATGGATAGATTACACTGTAATGGGTGGACTACACTGTAATGGATGGACTACACTGTAATGGATAGACTACACTGTAATGGATAGACTACACTGTAATGGATAGAGTACACTGTAATGGATAGAGTACACTGTAATGGGTAGACTACACTGTAATGGATGGACTACACTCACTGTAATGGGTAGACTACACTGTAATGGGTAGACTACACTGTAATGGATAGACTACACTGTAATGGATAGAGTACACTGTAATGGATGGACTACACTGTAATGGATAGACTACACTGTAATGGATAGAGTACACTGTAATGGGTAGACTACACTGTAATGGATGGACTACACTGTAATGGGTAGACTACACTGTAATGGGTAGGCTACACTGTAATGGGTAGACTACACTGTAATGGATAGACTACACTGAAATGGACTACACTGTAATGGATAGACTACACTGTAATGGACTACACTGTAATGGGTATAAACCAGCCCCATATCCAGAAGGTATAGTGTGAGGTAGCCTTGTTCCCAGGCCTCCCACATTTTGTTCTTTGGTTTGCGTTCAGTATAAAAGCGGAAGCGGAAGAGTAACAAAACAAAAAAAATGGGGAAGGGCTGGGAACACTTATCACATGAATGACGTCAGGTGGACACGAGGTGGACGTAGGGGGGGAGGGATCCGCATTCAAACAAATGAAAAAAAAAAACGTACTAAACTTCATCATGGAGCGCTCCATCGCTAGGCAAGACCCCAGACGTTCACAATGCAAACTGAAGAACAAAAATAGACTCTAGTATACATTTTCTCATTGACTATTTCAACACGTGTTATATCCCTTGCTCCTCTACTGCAGTACCACCAGAGGTGGAGGTCACAGCGTCTCTCACGAGGGTTGTGGTGGGAAACTCCACCACCCTCACCTGCACTGTCACCAGAAGCAACCCCATGGGCAGCTACACTTACACATGGGTGCACAACAACTCTATCACTCTCTCTGGTGAAACTAGCAGCATGCTGACTGTCAACATCCAGACAGAATCTGATGTTGGTGTCTACCGCTGTGAGGTGACCAACTCTGCTGGACTGACTGGGAGTAATACTACTACCATTGAACTTGGAGGTGAGTATTGTTATTAACCCTTAACAACTACACTATCTACAGCAACATTGATACCTTGAAAATGCAACATCTCCACATACTGGATATGCAGTGCACTGCCAAATAAAGTGTTGTTTTAGGTACTATGTTTGCTGTGTGATACTTGAGTAAACATAATTAGCCTCCTACAAAAATCAAGTGCATTCTTTGAATTACCATGGTTGTAGTAACCAAGATAGTAGTTTGCTAAAACAACCATTTTGCTTTGCCACTGTTTTGGGCAATATTTCAATTGTTACCAAGTTTAAGTGTGTATGCAATGAACTACTACTGTAATTATGCTAATGCTACATATGATCCAATTTAGCGTAAGAAATTCAATTTCAGGAATTTATCATCAATCTAATTCTACTAAGACGGAGTCTTGATTTATTTACGCTAATTCAACTTAGCATAAGATAATGACTGAAGCAACCCTCCAACCTTCTTGGCCTTCATACCAGTCTCACAAACAGGTGTACTGTCTTCATAGTTTAATATCTACCGTTTCAACCTTGAATCGCAAATCGGGCCGATTCTGCTCATGAATAATTAATGAGGTCGGGTGACCATAATGGTGCGATTGAAATTCATTGGCTTGTTTACACTTTCCCATGGCGGCAACCGGAATCAACAAGGGGGGCGTGTCCCTTTGATGTGGCCTGCGGCCCTTTGTAGTGGTCTGGCGGCACTTTCATGTGGCTGGGCGGAACTTTGAAGAAATCCTCCAACACTTAAAAAAAAAAAAAAAAAAAAAACACAGTATAAAGATTTTCTAGCTCGTTGAATGTGATGGTTGGCTATTTGTGTGTGCAAAGCTTGCCTGAGTGGGCTTGAATGTTTGTGAGTGTGGTGGAAAGGCAGAGAGCCCTCCTGGAAGACGGGTGTCATCACACAGTTGTCTGGCAAAGGTACTGTAGAAAGCTGACTTTTCGGGCTTGTGGGCCCCGCCCGATTTTATGCTAGCGGGAATGTGTGTAACTTGGCTCCATTCTAGGGGCAATGACAGGGAGTAGGTTTGTGGGCATAACTCCCTGGCCTGGAGGTGAGCGGGAAAAAGCATACATTGTTTTGTAGGGGGTGAGTTGAGCTTTCTGAAACTGGGTTCAGTGTTGGTTGGTTTGAGTGGAGGTGTGTCGAATTTTTCTTGAAAGCCAGCATAGCCAAAATTACTGCTTTTGAGGTCAAATGTGTGTTTTGGCCTGTAGACTGGAACTGAAGTGGTCCCAGGACAAACCCATACGTAAAGTTTTTACTTGTTTTGTGTGTGTGTTGATGATGTGGTCAGACTGGGGGTGGAGCCTTGGAGAGGGTGGAAATTTTTATTTTAGCTGAGGGACTAAAAATTGAGTTTTTTGGCATTATCAGCTAAAGAAAGCAGTTTGGTACAAACTTTTTGTGAATCTTGTGTACGCTTAGACATTACCCATCAGTCCGTCCACATGGCTCGGAGATTTGTGATTCAAGGTTGTCCTACCTTAAGTGGTCAATACTTCAAATGCAGCAATGGTATATGCTAATAACCTTTGATTTCTATGTACACAAGACTGCTACATATCTACATGTTCACTGCATGTTCAGTGTTTCATGTCACAGATGGAAGTTCAAGGTTTCATAGGTTGAACTATAATGCCTTTAGCACTCCTTCCTCCCTCCACAGTGGTGGAGATTGAGTTTAACCCAACAAGCTACACTGTGAATGAGGACAGTGGGACCGTGATACTGCTTGTGCGCAAGACAGGAGAAAATGAAATCCCCGTCACCGTGCTTATCAGTACCTCTGGTGACACCGCTGAAGGTATGCACACATCATTCACTTGAGTTCCTTCATCCTCACATAAATCTCCTATTCTTTTCCATTCCACCTCACCCCCCCCCCCCCCCCTCCCTCCTCATCCCTATTCAATTCATTTCACCTCCCTCCCTCCCTCCCTCCCTCCCTCCCACACTCAAACACCTACTCTACAGACCCGGGAGATTTCACAGGAATTTCACGCACCTTGACCTTCCCTCCTGGTGGAGATGCAGTCATGGAGGTGCCAGTTCCAATCATCAATGACACCATTGCTGAAGCAACAGAGGAATTCTTTGCCAATTTGGACAATGTGGATCCTAATCATGTCAACCTTGGTGACGACACAGCCTCCATTATGATACTTGACAATGATGGTAGTGTGTGTGTGTGTGTGTGTGTGTGTTGTGTGTGTGTGTGTGTGTGTGTTGTGTGTGTGTGTGTGTGTGTGTGTGTGTGTGTGTGTGTGTGTGTGTGTGTGTGTGTGTGTGTGTGTGTGTGTGTGTGTGTGTGTGTGTGTGTGTGTGTGTGCGTGTGCGTGCACGCATGCATGCATGTGTGTGCACGTGAGTGAGGGAGGGAGGAAGGGAGTGAGTTTGCTAGAGTTGTGTGTTACAGTGATTCACAGTTGTATAATGCCTTTAGCGTCATATCACTCTTCCTCCCTCCACAGTGGTGGAGATTGAGTTTGACCCAACAAGCTACACTGTGAATGAGGACAGTGGGACCGTGATACTGCTTGTGCGCAAGACAGGAGAAAATGAAATCCCCGTCACCGTGGATATCAGTACCTCTGGTGACACCGCTGAAGGTATGCACACATCATTCACTTGAGTTCCTTCATCCTCACATAAATCTCCTTTTCTCTCCCATTCCATCTCACCTCCCTCCCTCCCTCCCACTCTCAAACACCTACTTTACAGACCCAGGAGATTTCACAGGAATTTCACGCACCTTGACCTTCCCTCCTGGTGGAGATGCAGTCCTGGAGGTGCCAGTTTCAATCATCAATGACACCATTGCTGAAGGAACAGAGGAATTCTTTGCCAATTTGGACAATGTGGATCCAAATGATGTCAACCTTGGTGACGACACAGCCTCCATTATGATACTCGACAATGATGGTGTGTGTGTGTGTTGTGTGTGTGTGTGTGTGTACGCGCGTGCTTGCATGCGTCTTGCATGCATGTGCACGTGAGTGAGGGAGGGAGGAAGGGAGTGAGTTTGCTAGAGTTGTGTGTTACAGTGATTCACAGTTGTATAATGTCTTTAGCGTCATATCACTCTCCTCCCTCCACAGTGGTGGAGATTGAGTTTGACCCAACAAGCTACACTGTGAATGAGGACAATGGGACTGTGATACTGCTTGTGCGCAAGACAGGAGAAAATGAAATCCCCGTCACCGTGCTTATCAGTACCTCTGGTGACACCGCTGGAGGTATGCACACATTATACGTACTTGAGTTCCTTCATCCTCACACATATCTCCTATTCTTTTCCATTCCACCTCACCCCCCCCCCCCCCCCCCCCCTCCCTCCTCATCCCTATTCAATTCATTTCACCTCCCTCCCTCCCTCCCTCCCTCCCTCCCACTCTCAAACACCTACTCTACAGACCCGGGAGATTTCACAGGAATTTCACGCACCTTGACCTTCCCTCCTGGTGGAGATGCAGTCCTGGAGGTGCCAGTTCCAATCATCAATGACACCATTGCTGAAGGAACAGAGGAATTCTTTGCCAATTTGGACAACGTGGATCCAAATGATGTCAACCTTGGTGACGACACAGCCTCCATTATGATACTTGACAATGATGGTGTGTGTGTGTGTGTGTGTGTGTGTGTGTGTGTGTGTGTGTGTGTGTGTGTGTGTGTGTGTGTGTGTGTGTGTGTGTGTGTGTGTGTGTGTGTGTGTGTGTGTGTGTGTGTGTGTGTGTGTGTGTGTGTGTGTGTGTGTGTGTGTGTGTGTGTGTGTGTGTGTGTGTGTGTGTGTGTGTGTGTGTGTGTGTGTGTGAGCATGTGAAAGAGACAGAGTGAGGAAGTGTACATGTGCATAGGTAGAACTGTCCAGCCATTTCTGTACTCTAATACAGCTTACAATCTGCCCAAGCAATTACATAGTCGTATTTTTGGTGTCTTTAAATTGACAACCTTCACAAAATGTGTTGGTGGTTGTTTTGTAAAACTCTTTGGGAATTATCGCACTAACTTTGATCCCTCCCTCCCCCCCTCTTCCTCCCCCCCCCCCCCTCCCCCCTCTCCCCCTCCTTCCTCCTCCAGCTCTCACCATTGGCTTCACCAGTGATAACTACAGAGTGAGGGAGGACAATGGCACTGTGACAGTATGTCTGATGAAGAATGGAACTACTGTACAAGACATTTCTCTTACTGGACGAGCATTTGAGTCTAGTCCACCTGATGCAACGGGTTGGTTGTGTGTGTAGCACCCAGGCTCTCAAGTGCAACATGGCACATTACGTAGTATACTACTCCAGATGTAGTTAAAACATGGCCCTGGGTTAGGCTATTAGTATGCCATCATCACTCTCATCTCACGAAAAACCATGCATGTTCACCAAAGTCTGAGGTAAGAATATCCACATTTGCAGTGGCGTAGCTACACCCAGGCATACCTGGGCCTGTGCTCATGTAAAGTTTGCTGGTGCCTGGGTAAAAATATTAATGTAGAAAGCTAAAGCTAAGGTAAATAATCAGTTATTAGCATGTGCGATCGCAAGTTTTATGCGGACATGAAGCGTGCATACAGGTAAGACTGAAAGAATTGTATTTGTGGCCGAAAACGGCCTCAGAAGTGATTTCAGAATGTGAAATTTATCATGGTGGGAACATGCCCTAGGTCCCCTAGCAGATGCGTGTTACGCACACACTGAGTGTGTCCATGCTGTGCCCACGTAACTTGCTCATCCTGGCTACGCCACTGCACATTTGTAATAGCAGCAAGCACTTGTTGCAATCCTCTTGATGGGTGGCTACACATTTGTTTATGTAGCAGTAAAGTTTTGGTTTTCATGCTTTTACCTAGTGTGCTAGACAGCAAACATAGACAGCATTCAGTTGCACACTCGAATAACCAGGACCTCTCACTTGCTATGTCCGCATGCAGTGATGTCACTCTCAGCCACAAACAAAAACATACCGAATCTGCCACCTGGTGAGCCCACAGCAAATACATTGTGCGGATAACAGTGGAACTGAGCCACCAGTTCTTGAACAAAAGTCCTAGCCCCACTCAACACTACGAACAGCAGCAGCTCTACAAGCTAAGCATGGGAAGCTTTGATGCCTGAGTTGGCAAAAAAAAGGGGGAAACAAAAAAGAAGCACCTGGTATAAATATTACGGTGGCCCTGGAGTGCAATAAGTTCAGTTCACTGCTAGTTCTAAAGCTCGATTCACAGCTCAATTCACAGGTCACATTTGTAGCTCGGTTTGTAGCTCGATATAAAATATATACCTGTATACGTAGTACTACTCGAACTCCATTGGTCAAGAGTATGCAAGTAAACTTTGACAACATGCAGGAAATGCAAAAGCTAGGGGTAGATGCTCTTTTGTGGGTGGGTGTTCTTTCGCGAGACTATGGTACCTGAGTTTTTTTGTAAGCTGAAAATTTACCCTCTCATCCATGAATTTATGTCATATCTGTCACACGACAACAATACAGTTACCAGCATAAAGCAGGTAGAATATCTGGTGATCATGACCAAAGACATAAACACACAGACTGTGTTTAGCCCTTAAATTTGGTGGACATGGCCCTGCATTGTCAAAGTAATCACTCCAGCATCATGTGTATAACAAACTGTGTCTCTCTGACTATGCAGCTGGCCAGGACTTCAGTGCTGTGTCAGTGCCTCTTGTCTTCCCAGCTGACAGTACCGAACTCTGCACGACAGTTCCGATCCTGAATGACACAATTGCTGGTGAAGGAGATGAGCAGTTTACTGTGGACTTTACGCTGCAGCCGGGAACAACTGGGGTTCAAACTGGCCGCACAATGTCCTCTGTGACTATTGTTGACGATGATAGTGAGAGAAATTTGTTGCTGTGGAGTTTGTGAAATATTACATGGATTTTCATACCATGTTTTGCTGTTTTGCCATTTTTGCCAATCTCTCTCCTCCCTCTTCTCCCTCTCCCCCCTCCCTGCCTCTCTTCCCTCCTCCCTCACTCCCTCCCTCACCTCCCCTCCTCCTCCTCCCTCCCTCCCCCAGCTGTCACTATTGGCTTCACCAGTGATAACTACAGAGTGAGGGAGGACAATGGCACTGTGACAGTATGTCTGATGAAGACTGGAACTACAGCACAAGACATTTCTCTTACTGGACGAGCATTTGAATCTACCCCACCTGATGCAAGAGGTTGGTTGTATATGTAGTACTCAGGCTCTCAAGACTAGTGCAACGTGACACAGTTGTTGTAATGCTACTCCAGAAGCAGTTAGGCCTGGCCTGGGTTGGGATCTTTTAGCGTGTATCATTATCTGGATATTGTACATACATGAGCACATACTCCATGTTGGCTAGCTATGTTTGTGTACATTGCCTTCTGGTTGTTCCAGCATTGTATTGATAACTGTGTTTCTCTGACTATGCAGATGGCCAGGACTTCAGTGCTGTGTCAGTGCCTCTTGTCTTCCCAGCTGACAGTACCGAACTCTGCACAACAGTTCCAATCCTGAATGACACAATTGCTGGTGAAGGAGATGAGCAGTTTACTGTGGACTTTACGCTGCAGCCGGGAACAACTGGGGTTCAAACTGGCCGCACAATGTCAACTGTGACTATTGTTGACGATGATGGTGAGAAAGCAAGTACTGACCAGAGTAGTGATTGTCTATACATACCACAATATACCAGTGTGACTTTACTTTCTTGTTCCTCCCTCCCTTATCCACCCTTCCTTGATCTCATCCTCCCTCTCCTCTTTCTTTCCTCCGTCTTCTCCTCCTTCTCCTTTTTCCTCCTCTCCTTCTTCCTCTCTTTCTCCCTCTCTTCCTTAATTCTCCCCCCTTTCTCTCCCTCCTCCCTTCTTTCATCTCTTTCCCCTTTCCCCTCCCTCCCTTCTGTAGCCCTAGGACCAACAGTGGTCCCTGACATACCTAATGTCGAGGTACCTGAAGACAATGGCACTGTTACTGTCTGCTTCAACACCACCACTGCCCTTGTTAGTCCACACACCATACAAGTGAATGCAGTGCAGAAGACCACAGGAAATATTGCCACCGGTTAGTGCACTCTATGATGGTGCTTCGTAGAATACTTCAGCTGCACTTTCCATCATGGTCATGCATGTAGCGCTGCTAGTAATTCCTACTCTAGAAGCAGCTCATTCACTGAACTGGCTATGAGTCAGCAATGTCAATCTCCAATGGCATGATTAAATGGCTTTTCTTTGCAAGGAGTTGTGGGTCATGCAAAAATTAATATACCTATCATTTTTTTTTGCTGAATTTATATGGTGAAAAATATAATGTCTGTATCATGATGTTTGTAATGATCAGCCGGTGCTCAGTTGAGAGAACTCACTGAAAGCTTTCTTCTAACATATACATGGCTAGCACCAGAGAAGGTGTGACATGGTCACATGCGCTATTTGTTAATGAACATTCCAAAGACTAGAAACACTCAATACGAGAATTTGAAACACTCTACAGCCAAGATCATGATGGGTTTGGGGGGAAGAGGGGGGAAGAGGTGTCTCACTAGTTGAAAGATTACATGCTATATATGATGTCACTCGTGTTTGACCTCCTCTAGGCTAGCACTAGTACCTGCTGGAAGTTTTAAGTGTTTGCCCATGCATGGAATTGCTTAGCTGTACTTTGTGTTGTGTGTTCAGCTGAAGGAATAACATGAGATGTGTTTCTCATGAAGAACTGCAATTCTCAGTATGTTTTGACAAGGCCATCTGCAAAAAAAAAAAAGAACCTAGGCACTATACGCTACCTAGGTACGTACATGTGAAAGCTGATCAATTTCACCTTTTTCTGCACATCTTCTGATACAAGAGAAAGAAGTAGTCTCACCCCTTGTCCTGTGTGTTCCCTCTACCCAGCTGGTGAGGACTTCACACCTGCCACCCGCACCATCACATTCCCACCCAGCCCCACTCCCACTCGAGTGTGCACCAGTTTTGACATCACTAATGACACTATTGGCCTTGAGGGGAACGAGATGTTTACTGTACGAGTTGGGCAAAGTGGACCCGAGTCTTGGGTTACCATCATTGATGATGACGGTACGTTAGTGGGAGGATGAGTGGCCCCATTTTAGGAAAATGGGGAGAGAGAACTTAACTTACCTCGCACACACATATACAGTTGTTGAAGTGGAGTTTGTGGAAGATATGTACACTGTGCCAGAAGAAGATGGCCCTGCCTCTGTGTGCCTACGATCCAACATTGAGACAAAGACAGAGTTGAACATCACGGTTACGGCTTCAGAGAAGTCTCCAGTGGAAGCTCAAGGTAGTTGGTAACCACATGTTTGATTACATAAGATAACTGAATTCTTCCCTATCTACTCTCCCATTGCTCCTCCTCCTCCTCCCCCTCCCCCCTCCCCCTCCTCCTCCTCCTCTCACCCTCAGATGGTGTGGACTTCAGAAGTGGTCCACCTCACTCCCTCACCTTCCCCGGTGGTGTTGCTGGCTCAACTAGGTGTACCCAGTTTACCATCATAGACGACACTACTCAGGAGAATAACGAGGGTTTCAATGTCGACTTTGAGTTTGTGGACGGGATGGGAGCACGCAAGGGAACAGTGGCACAGTCCATGGTCATCATCACCGATGACGATGGTATGTTACTCTTAAACAGGAGCTTTGAATGTTACACCATAGCATATGGTACCATCATCATCATCACTGATGATACCCTAGTCTCGCTAAAGAGCACCCATGGGCGGAACACCTTACAAGCTTGCCAAAGAAGCAGTTGGGCACTCTTTCAACTGTTATAACATCGAAAGAGTGCTCCTGTATGTTTACAGCAACTTGATGCCCTCAAATTCATCACTCTGCTGGCCGGAGTTGACAGCAGAAATTATTAGACCAACATGTAACAGAGATGCCAGCTCAAATCCAGACAGCACGCAACCTTTGAGAAAGTATAACACAAATTGTTGTTGATGTTTTGCCTCAGATATACATAGTGCTTGAGGCTGTGCTTCTCAACACTCCACGAGTGTGCTCTATTAGTCACACAAATTAAGCTCGCTCCAGAGTAGCCTCATCCCCAGGCTCTCTTAAAGTAAACTTTGACCCTATACAGAAGTTTGGGCCAAAAGTAGGGGTTAGACGCCCTTTCGAGGGTAGGTGCTCTTTCACGAGACTATGATATATATGTTACTGCCTCAGCATAGCATCACTTATTGTGCATTAACTGTTCTTTCTTCCCCTCCCCAAATCTTCCCTCCACTTCATCACTCCCTCCCTCCAACCCTTCTCTGCATCCTCTCTTTCCTTCTCTCCTGTAGTTGCAACAGTGGTCCCCAACGTACCTAATGTCGAGGTACCTGAAGGCAATGGTACTGTTACTGTCTGCTTCAACACCACCGCTGGCATCGCTACTCCACTTATCCAACAAGTTACTGCGGTGCAGAAGACCACAGGAAATATTGCCACTGGTGAGTAGACTGTATGATGGTTGCTTCGTAGAAAACGTTGGATGAATAGTTCAGCTGTGTGGCTTCACCAGCACTTTTCATCATCTCTGCTATTGATTCCTATTCTAAAAGCACCTCATTCTCTAAACTGGCTATGAGTGATCAATGTGTCCAATGACATGGCTGCTGTTTGCAAGGAATCAAGGGGGGGGGGGGTCATGCTATAATAAATTGTACCTTCTATTTTTCACTCAATTTATTTAAAATATGCATGACTGCAGTGTCTGTATCATTGCTGTTCACAACAATCAGTGGTGATAAGTTGAGATAACTCACTGAACGCTTTCTTCTAATACATAGATTGGCTAGCTCTAGTTCCTGCTGTAAGCTTTGAGTGTCTGGATATATGCTTAGCTATACCTTGTGTTACATGGGAATAACATGAAATGCTTGGGGGGGGGGGTTGTGAAGAACTGGCCTCCAAGAATCCAAAATTGTTGTTTTTGAAGAGTGCAATTCTCAGCATATTGACAAGGCCATTTGTGAAAAACTAAGCACTATACACTACCTAGGTACTGTGAAATTTCACCTTTCACCTTTCTCTACACATCTTCTGATACAAGAGAAAGAAGTAGTCTCACCCCTGTTCTGTGTGTTCCCTCTACCCAGGTGGTGAGGACTTCACACCTGCCACCCGCACCATCACATTCCCACCCAGCCCCACTCCCAGCCAAGTGTGCACCAGTTTTGACATCACTAATGACACTATTGGCCTTGAGGGGAACGAGATGTTTACTGTACGAGTTGGGCAAAGTGGACCCGAGTCTTGGGTTACCATCATTGATGATGACGGTACGTTAGTGGGAGAATGAGTGACCCCATTTTAGGAAAATGGGGGGAGAGAACTTAACTTACCTCGCACACACGTGCACGCACGCACACACACACACACACACACACACAGCTTTCTTTAAAAACCACCCCCAATGTATTATTAAAGCCTGTATTGCTTGCACCACCACACTGCAAGTATGGCAAAAAAATTATATGCAACTTTAAAAGTGAGAATAATGGGGCAACTTTTCACACAGAAGGTAATAGCTTGAAAAATCATGAGGCCAAATAAATCTGTGACTAGTTAGCCTCATATACCCAGCATGGAGAAGGAACATCTAGTATACACTGATGTGCATCTGGTGCCAGTTACGAGGCTAAATCTGTGATGTGTGGACTTGCACGTTTGGGGGAGGGACCATTGAAATGCTTTGGGTAATTGCAAGATCAACTGAGCAAATATTTTTTTGAGGATACTCTGAATTCCTCAGTTAATTGGTCAGTAGTTGTAGCAGGTAAAATGTGTTTTGTATTACTACAATGGTAGCATGACAATAGCAATGATAAATGTTTCTAATAATGAAATGATTATACATCATGTTCCAGCAATGAAACAGATGGAAAATGCTGACAGCATTTGCCCAAGATTTGACCAATCAAAAGGCTGCATTTAGCATTTCAACAGAATGTTAATACTTTTTGATTTCTGGTTATTGGTAATGGGCTTAGCTGTGTCTTGCAAAAATAGAGTCGCATACATGCAAAAAAACTCAGACCAATGATTTGCACAATAATTAGTGGACAGGGGACAACACTAGTTAAACTACCTTTGAGAACCTTTATGGCCAACTAGTGTGCTACACTCAAACATTTACTATACTTTATGGCCAACTAGTGTGCTGCACTCAAACAGTTACTATACTTTATGGCCAACTAGTGTGCTGCACTCAAACGTTTACTATACTTTATGGCCAACTAGTGTGCTGCACTCAAACCTTTACTATACTTTATGGCCAACTAGTGTGCTGCACTCAAACGTTTACTATACTTTATGGCCAGCTAGTGTGCTGCACTCAAACGTTTACTATACTTTATGGCCAACTAGTGTGCTGCACTCAAACGTTTACTATACTTTATGGCCAACTAGTGTGCTGCACTCAAACGTTTACTATACTTTATGGCCAACTAGTGTACTGCACTCAAATGTTTATTGTAACTTGCTGTAATTTTATAAATACGGTAGTGCTAATTCATGTGATGCAGCAATGAACTATATTGCCCTCCCCACTTCTTCATTCTTAGCTGTGGGTGCCCAGCTGACCGTCACCCCCCTCCCAGACATCCTCTTCCAAAACAACAGTGGTGTCCACAACATTGTAGAGCAGTCTGTGATCTGGCTGTACTGCACAGCAAACTCAACTAATGTAACCATCACTTGGACAAAGGATGGAGAGACTCTTGTTAATGACCCCACCCACATCCGCATCAGGAGCTCCAGCAGTGGGATGTCCACTACCTCATCACTTGTTGTTGATACCTTTCAGACATCAGACAATGGCAGCTATATGTGTCAGGCTAGGGACGGAATGGTGACTGTGAACAGCTCCACACTGTCTCTCACAGGTGGGTGTGGCTGTGGGCCAGCTGTTGTGATTACATAGAACTTAACGATGGAACATGAGTGACACACTGTTTTCACATAAAATATGCAATCATCACTTGTTGGATATAGGTTTACGGTTCACGGTAGGCTGTTGTGATTGCATATGAGGAGCATATGTGGTCATGATAAATTGCTACTTTATGCTGAATAGTGATATAACTTTGTACAAGTGTGCAAAATGTGATTACTGGTATGTAGTAACAATAGTATGTTTATGAACTTTCATAGCTAGACACTTGTTCATATTTTCATATGCTTACATGATCTTTCCTGCAGCAAGTACTAACACACTGACTGTTGTGACAAATCCTGCTGACAGTGACAATGATGGCTTCCCTGACAACCGAGTAGCAGTACCAGTTGGTAGTAATCAGGTATTGAGGTGTGTTGGCTCAGGAAGCTCCAGTCCTCCCTCAGTGGTGTGGGTCAGGAACGGAGAGCAAGTGGTTAATGGTAGCAGGATTACCATCACTGAGGGAACAGTTCTGTTTGCTCGGCAAACGTCCAGTGAACTTCAGATCACCAACATTACTTTATCTGATGCTGGTGTGTACCAGTGCATCTTCACTGAGGGTGCTGAAGTGATCACCACCACACCACTGAGACTGGATGCAGGTTGATACATTCATCCTACACACTGCTGTTTAGTGCTTTTACACAAAATCCTACACACTCATTCCCAGGCTCTCGTGCCCCCACACAAGAGCCTGGGAACGAAGCTAGTTGATACACTGATCCTATACACTGATGCTTTGGGATATGTTACTAAATAAAATACTTTTGCACAAAAGGCACTTTAGGAAGCCGTATTTTATCATCAAGTTCAGCAACCAGAAGGCGTCACCTGTTGTTTAGCTACCACCAATACTTACAATGGTAAGAAGTTAGAGCCATGCATTCTGCATTGTGGAAGGCCGGATGTGGGTCATCTAGCTACCAGATGATGTGCATGCTATTCTATGTGTAATGTAGGGAGTTCGGCCATTTATATAATGCTGGTGTTTATTGTAACCCTAGAAGGAATTGCTTGTGTAACATGCAGGTGTCATCACTTTTGCATTATGTACAGGTGATGTTATGCTGGAGAGGGTCTCCCCTCGAGTCATTGTCCTTGACCCTCCTGAGAAGCTGGTCATTGAGACAAGAGCATCAGGAGGATATCAACAGTTTGACTGGCAAAGAAATGACAATCCTTTCACCACAGCACAAGGACAACCATTCACTGTAACTATACAAGAGTTCCCAAACTTCTTCGAGATCTTTGTTCGTGAACCCACCACTGCAAATGATCTGGGAGTATATGTGGTGGACCTTGCGCTAAATACTGGATCACAAGTACCAGAAGTAGACTTTACTGTCTCTCCATACAGTAAGTATATATACTCCTGTTCCCATGCTCCTCCCGAGTTTTGAAAGCTGGGAAGGAGCCTGGGAACAAGGGTAAGTATATAACTCACTGTGTATGTGGTTCCTATTTACAGTATTGTCTTCTCTCAAACATGCGTACACAACCTCATACATATGTAGTACTGTTATGTGTACTACAAATTACATTATTGTTAGCCTTGTTTTCAAGCCACAATCGGGATGTTCCCTAGCTGCTGTAGCTGAAGGTTTTGGGCTATTGCACCCTAGTTGCATGTCCAGCCATCCTTATACTCCCGACACCAAGAATATGGCTAGGCATGAGGCTAATAGCACACTAGATACATCTGTCCACTGATTCAACTTTGCATATTTTAGCAACGTTGACCTACCATCTGGCGAATCAGTCTCACCTAAAACCTAAAAATTGTGCCAGAATCCCTGCCAGTTGCATCATTTGGTGAACTGAAACTTTCTTAAAAGCAACATTATTTGTGTATCTTATTTGTGATACACTGGCTACACTGCACAAATAAAACATGTGATATACGAGATATTTAAACATTAAGACCTTATGAAACTATATTTTGCCGCAGGTGCACCAACAACCATGAACCTGAATGGCACTGTTACAGTACAAGAAGGAGACTCAGTCAACATTGCCTGTGTTTCTTCTGGTAACCCTGTCCCTACTATCTCTTGGTACCTTGGAGCCTCATTAGCACCATTTTCACAGAATGATACTGTGGAAGATTTCCAAACAGAAATAACTGGAATTAACCCAGGAGTTTTTAGTTTCACAGAAGGTAACATCACTTCAGTGCTCCAGATCACAAATACAGCCTACCCAGCACATGATGGGCAGTACACATGTGTGGGCCTCAACTCAAACAGAGCAGGAAACAACACCAACAATGCTACCATCACTGTACAAGTGCAAGGTAGGAGGCTTCTTGCATGTACTGCATCAAGTTTTCCGTAATTGACACTGGGTATTGACTGTATTTACAAAAAATAGACTTTTGACTGCTGTGACCTTATTAATAACTGTGCGTATGAGGACTGGTGGTTGCCCAGTGGTTGTAACTCAGTGCTTAAAACACTGGCAGCTCAAGCCAGAGACCCTAGGTTAGATTCCCGTGACTACTGGCTTTCACTTTTCATCTCATATCATCAAACATATGTTTGTTTACAACTGAGACTATAACAAGAAAGAAACCATGCTAACTTATTTCAACTCAGCATGGCTTCTTTCCAGATTGAGAGAATTATCCAGTCAACTGAGTTCTGATGGCACATACTGAGTGGCTGCCAGGTGTTACGTGACTAGCATTCAGTAGAGCTGGTAGCTGCCTGATGTTTGTAGCTATGTGATTGTAACACTGACAGCTCAAGCCAGAGGCCCTGGGTTTGATTACCAATGACTACTGGCTGCCTCACACCATCAAACACATGTTTTCTGTCTAATTAGAGAATTGGGTGATCTTTCTTCTCCTCTACAGTCATGTTTAACATCACCTTTCCTCTGGATGGTCAGGTGTACACTGTGAATGAGACTGACCCAGTGACCTTCACCTGCTCAGCCACTGGTATCCAACCACCTGAGATCACCTGGATCAGAAGTGGAGTACTTTTGGATGGGAATGTAGACACACACATCAGTGTCAGTGACCCAGAGACAGTTTCAACTGCTCATGGAAATATCACCTCTGTCAGTCGTAACCTGACCATCAGCAGCACCATGGGCAATGACTCTGGTATTTACACCTGTGTAGCCTCCATTGGGAATGCTGTGACTCCCAATGTAACTCAAGACTTCAGGCTATTTGTGAATGGTTAGTTATTAAACTTGTATGAATCTTAGTGATATGCATGAAGTAGTTGTCCCTACCGTTACTCACTGTGAAAGGAGAGATAGGGTATCGAAAATAGTTATCAAAGGGGCTAAGAACACCGCACAAAAAATTACTACCAAACTGACTGCTTTGATGGTTTGCATAACTTACTTATGTGCAGTATTTACTTGTTTCTTGATGGTTTCATTTGCAATGACATAGTATCAAACTTAGAACTCAAATTTCTTCCAGTTGTTCCTAGCATATTTGAGCCTCCTGAGAACCTGACAGTGGTGCAGCCTCAGTCAGCCACCTTCCTCTGCAATGCCACTGCACGACCCAGGCCAGAGATCACATGGTGGAGGATGGGTCGTCAGCTGATGAATGAACCAGGAGTGATTGAAATCAGTACTAGTACATTTGGAGAGAGGGAGATTGTGAGCAATCTGACCATCATAATGGCTGACCCCTCTGATGCCGGTGGGTATGTCTGCATAGCTACTAATGCTGCTGGGCAGGATACTGCAGCTGCTAAACTATATGTGCATGGTAAGTGGTCCTCTCTAACAATTTATATCGTAAAGGATCAAATGACCATTACTGTCTCCTCCAGTCATACCCAACATCACCTTCCCTGTGGACGATGGGTTCACATACACTGTAAATGAGAATGACCCAGTGACCATCACCTGCTCAGCCACTGGTATCCCACCACCTGAGATCACCTGGATGAGGAATGGAACACCATTTGACCAGAGTAACACACGAGTCACCCTCAGTGACCCCACAATGCCAGAGTTCTTCTCAACTGGTGGAGGAAATATCTACTTTGTCAGTCGCAACCTGACCCTGGACAACACCATGGATGCTGACTCTGGTACCTACACCTGTGTAGCCACCAATGGGAATGCTGTGGATCCAACAGACATGCAAAACTTTACACTGTTTGTGAGAGGTGAGGGTTGTACCCTTCTTGTTAGTGTAGTCAAGGGTGGAGGAACCACGATGTGGGGATGGGGGGATGGGGGGGGGGGGGGGGGGGGGGGGGGGGGTTGCCCTCCCAATCCTAGCACTGGAGGGGCTCAGCCCCCAGTATTTGCTATTATGGGGATTAGTGTCCCTATATATAGCTAGAATTTGGTAATTGGCTTAGTAGTGGCACCACTGAGATCAGTAATCATTTGACATACCCTGGAGTGTTAGCTTGAAAAATTTGGGCCGCAGAATGACATGGAATGAGATCTCAGACCACCTAATTTTAAAACTTTCTTAGGGGACGTTCACCAGATCCCCCAAGCTGGTGCATTCACTTATTACTCATCCCAAATTTGAAGTATCTTCCTCTGCCACTGAGTGTAGTCCAAGTCTAGATATCGCATCTCTCCCCTCCAGTTGCTCCTACCATTCTTGAGCCTCCTGAGAACCTGACAGTGGTGCAGCCTCAGTCAGCCACCTTCCTCTGCAATGCCACTGCACGACCCAGGCCAGAGATCACATGGTGGAGGATGGGTAGTCAGCTGATGGAACAACCAGGAGTGATTGAAATCAGTGACAGTACATTTGGAGAGAGGGAGATTATGAGCAATCTGACCATCATAATGGCTGACCCCTCTGATGCTGGTGGGTATACCTGTAATGCTACTAATGCTGCTGGGCAGGATACTGCAGCTGCTGAACTAACAGTGCACGGTAAGTGACCTTGGTTATCTGCATGGTTTCTATGGTAAGTGTGCTTCAAGTTTAAGATTGCTACACTATTTCAGGTGTACCCAGTTTAGCATCATAAACGATACCACTCAGGAGAATAACGAGGGTTTCAATGTCAACTTTGATTTTGTGGATGGGGTGGGAGCATGCAAGGGGACATGGTCATCCTCACCGATGATGATGGTACATGCTACTGCATAGCATTACATGTTTTATATTCACTGTTCTTCCTTTTTTGGAAGAGTTTCAGACAGTTGAAAGTCTGAGTACACTGCAGGTGGAAAGAAACAAAGTTGACTTATTGCTAGCCACAGGTTTTGTTTATATTCATGAAAGACTGTTAGCTATAGTTATGCAGTTCCTATTCTTCTTCCCTGAACATGCATACACCATGATAGCTAAGTGTGATGAAGAGGTCACAGAATTCCTATTCTGGTCAGCTACTCCTGCCGACACCACCCGGTCTGTCTCCTGCCCTAACACCACCACCATAGTTAACAGGACCTGCAGCCCATCTGGTGTGTGGGAGAGTGTGGACCCCTCTCTCTGCACACCTTTCACCTCTATCAACACTGTGGGTAGCGTCTAGCATATGTTATTGGTACATACTGGATGTACAGTCATGTTCCATCCACACATGTATAGGATAACATCATGCTTGACAACTATGATGAAGTTCTCACAAGTTTAAGTGGGGCAGTGAGGGGTGCAGCTCTTAGTGAGTCAGAACAGACAATGGGCAACCTTGCCATTGTTGCAGAAGTCTTTGGGACATCTGCAGCACTCATCAATAACAACACCACCATTGAAGATGAAGTACTTTCACTGCTATTTTGATTGCTATAGTAGCTACATTACACTCAACTCACCTTGTCTTCCCCTCTTCAGACGGTGCAGGACCTGGTTAACATATTGGAGGGTCTACAACAGTGGAATGAGGATGTACTGCAAGCAAATGCCTCAAAGTGAGTAGTCCAGTGTCTGAAATAATAATGTATAAAGTGTGTGCAAAGAAGGTTTGTTGCTGCATGCTTGTATTGTACTGCACAAGTAACAATCCCACAGGCACAAATAAATGATATTCCATATACAGATTTTTGTTAACTATATGCACATTCAAATGTTTAGCCATTGAATCCTGTGGAGTTAGAAGAACATTCCTTGTCACCAGCTCTTTCCCCTGTCCCATTCTTGCAGTATTGTGTTTTCCTTTGAGGAGATTGTGAGTGTGTTTGCCCAGCAGCCAAGAAATGAGACCTTTTCTTTTATGACAGATAACATTCTCCTTGTTGCTGAATCAGTGAGTTTCATTGCAAGGAGTTATCTCATGTCACAGACTCATGTAGCACTCTTCCCACTATGATGTATAATGTAGTGGTACTTAGAATACAATTAACTACATGATATTAGAAATGAAATCTGGCACACATGATGTCAAGGTTCATAGTCACTGTAAATCCACAGATCTAGTTACCAGGTATGGGGTTAGAATATTAACGTGATGCCACTTGTATTGTTGCGATAGTAGCACATGTATCATATTTATATGACAGTTCCTGGAGTGGTAACTATATATATGGCTTGGGTTATATCTGCTTTAATCTTAAGCTAGATAGTATGTAAACAGATCCAGAGGGGAAGGAAATAAGAGCGCTTGAGGCATTTGAAAACTGAGCAAGCCTTTCATTAGGGAATCAAATCTGTTTTAACAGCGGTGTATTGGCTACAGAGATATGGACTCCATTCAGAAGCTATTTGCATGTCAGTGAGAAAATAAAATAAATTCTAACCACTAGCTGTTTACAACTGGCCATGCATGTGGTAGAAACAAAAAGGGGGAAACCTGCATGGGTCCTCTATGAGACAGTGAACATACTAGGAGTGTTGATCCTATACTGCATGTCAACTGTGGTCGTATTGAGATTCTACTTTTCATCCTTCTATTGTAGATTCCACAAGCTGAACTGATTACAAATGGCAGAAGCTTCTCCTCCAGTGATCAGACAGGAAATACCAGCATTAATACCCTTGATGAGGGTGAAACTGCAGCTGCCTTTCTACCAGCCTCAGTTTTCCAGTCTATCAAAGACAGTACCAACATTGGAATATTTTTTACTGTTTATGACACTGGAGTGTTCTTCCCAATCACAAATGCAACAATGATAATTCAAGGAACTAATGCTTCAGTTACAACTGTATTAGGTAGCCCAGTCATTGCAGCTACCATAGGATCAGGGCTGAAGTTTAGTGGACTGAAAGAGCCCGTGAGGATTTTGCTGCGGTTGAATGAAATGGATGTGAGTGACAAGGAACATGTGCAAGAAGTGCATGGTTGTCTGTTTCAGTAAGAGTGTGAGCTTTGACTATAGCTAGAATGTAGCTAACCCATGCATGAAACCAAATTTACTTGCAGTTAGTAATTCACACATGTACATTATATGACTCTCCTATGCAGAATGTAACAAGCGGACAGCCTGAGTGTGCCTCTTGGGATTTTGATCTTAAACGTATGTACATAACTATAATTGTGCTGTCACATCATTACCTAACATGCACTAAACAAGAAAATTTTCTTTTTACACAGAGTGGACGACAGAGGGTTGTGAGACAGCAGAAGTGAATGGAAGTATTGTGACTTGCAACTGCAACCACCTCACCAACTTTGCAATCCTTGTGGTTAGCATTCTTCGTGTGTGCGTGGGTATGTACGTCTTTTACCATCATGTTCCCAGGACTTGACCAGGTGCTTCAGTAGTCACCAGTAGTCATCAGACATCCAGCACATGGTTTATTAACCACAGTAAGCCAAGCACTGTATGGGGTCACATAAAGGAAGCTTGCTGTAACCTGCCTGGCCTACCTGCTTGCTCTGGAAGCTAGTTCTGAGCTTGATCAGATGCTGTAAGGCTTACCAAGTTCATTTGTTATGACGGCAGCTGTACTATGGTAGCGGAACTCTCAGTCACTGTTTTACTATAGATCTGACCAGCAATTAATGCTAGGCTAAAGTCTTTTTGCTGCTCACCTGATTGGACATTTTGGACAAGATTCTTGGATACACTGCTTTTAGTTGGAGCAGAGTACACCATGTGACACTTCATAGAACCTTCTTATGCTTCTGACAGTTTTCGAAGTCTCACTGTCAGGATCACCTGTTTTTTTTTTTTATCAGAGTGACTCGCATTGGGTCACTTCAACGTTATCCATAGGCAGATCAAATAGAAACATGAACATCTAACATAAGTTGAAGAGAGGTCTTGAAGTAAGGGTTGCACTACATGTACTTCTGTCATGATTATACGTATACCTGACAGTGTTATTCACCTGATATCCAGGATATCTGCTCGAGGTTTAAGGATTGTATGCCATCTCCTATATACACACCATTGGAAGCACTCACCATTATTGGGGTGGTCCTATCCCTCATTGGAATTATTGCTACCATTGTCACCTTGCTACTGTTCAAGTGAGTCTCAGCTCAAATCTGGATGTTGTTTGTTTTCCTACTCAATGTATACCTTGCTAGACTCAGTCCCTTCCAATCGGGACAGTCCCTTCAACAGTATGTAGTATGAACATTTCCATCATACAGGAAACTTCGAGAGCGAGATGCCACCAAGTTTCACGTCCAGCTCTGCATAGCACTATTCTGCATGCTGATTGTCTTTGTGGCTGGTATTGATCAAACAGGCGTCTACGGAGGCTGTGTGCTTGTGTCTGTTCTGATCCACTACTTTACACTGGTGGCTGTGATGTGGATGGGGGCAGAGGCTGTGCTCATGTTCCAGAAGCTGGTCATTGTGTTTAGTCAAACCACCACCAGATTCATTGTTGCTGTCTCACTTGTCTGCTGGTGTAAGTGAATTGTAGTAAATTAGTAAGCTCACTCCTAGTTCATCTGCTAGATAGAGCCTGGGAATGAAGCCAACATTACAACAGCAAAGAGCGATAGGGAGTATGTATGTCTGGCCCACCCAAATCACATTTGTTGTATCCTTGGAGGAATTTCTCCATATTAGCTGTGTATATTGCCATAAAATTTACCTTTCTTCCTTCTTTCTCTCAGTGGTACCAATCATTCCTGTGATCATCCCAATGGCTGTGGATCTCTCTGGTGCAGTTAGCAGTGATCTTCTTATACGCAGACCCACAGCAGAAGTTCAGGGATTGTAAGTTTAAGTACATGCATTCTACTCAGACTCAGTTGGCTAAGCATAGGATGGTTATGCTCTCTTTTTTTCTCCAGCTGCTTCATCTCTGACACTGCAGTATTCTTTACTACTTTCCTGGGCCCCATCTTTGTCATCCTGCTCTTCAATGTTGTCATCTTTGTCATGGTGATCAGGGTCCTCATCAAGCACACCCGAAACACACTTGGTCGTACCAAAGAGCAAATGAACAAGAAAACGGCCATCAAACTGCTCATTAGTATTGCAGGTGTCATGTTTCTCTTTGGTCTGACGTGGCTCTTTGGTGCACTTACCGCTACTGGGCTCAGAGACTCTAGAGCTTCCACTGCCTTCCAAACACTCTTTGTGCTCCTCAATGCTTTCCAGGGTTTCTTCATCTTCCTTTTCTTCTGTGTATTCAGCAAGGATGCTCGAGAGTCTTGGTTAGAGCTGTTCTTTCGTGCATGTGGTCGCTATAAGTCAAAGTCACTGTATACATCACAAACCAAGCGCAGTGGTTTTGGAGGCAATTCTACCCTAAAGAAGAGAAGCACAGCAAGTACCAACTTTGCCTACCCTAATCGTACTTTAGTCACTTCCAGCAAGAGCGATGCCAATGGCTACAAGTTAAGCACTGACGACCACAGTAAGGAGGAGAAATATACTGACCCACTCTTCACAATTGCAGGAGATCAATCAATAATAGAGAACCCATCGATAGTGACTATTAAGGAACATCCAGAGGTTGATGCAACTACAGACAAGAACGTTGAAGTAAAGGAGAAGGAACAGGTACTGGAAAGGAGTAATGATTCTGAGAAGTGTGTTTCTCCCACCCAGCTGTGGAGGGAAGATGGAATAGAACTCAAAACATGTGTGAAGGACTTATCAACAAAGGAGCAATTTAAAGGTGCTGAGATGGATAACAACTGTGAAAACAGCAGCGACACCAATGTTTAAGTCATGCAGTCATAATTTAATGACAATGTTGTTTCAGTAAAGTTTTTGGTTTAGTATTTTGTTAGTTCTAACAAGATTGTAGTGAGTTAAATTTTCGTCTTCTAGCTACTAATCTCCAGTGCCACATTTTGTAATTTGTTTCAGGATTATACTTAGAATGGACGGACTCCAAGTGAGCACCAGACCTCTTATTGTTGCAGTTGTCCTGTATGTCATAGTCTGGTGCTGGTATGAGCAGGGTACAATAGTAGTAACACCAAGACCTTTTTATGGAGAATTCATGATAATATTTGCTAGCGTGCCCCTCTCCCTGTAGCTATTGCAGAATGATTTGCAATACTAGGGTAGTAGCTACCATAGATACTATGGTAGTGTCAATCAAAGTGCAACTTCAGAAAGATCTTCATACTTACATTGCATGGCTTTAGCATAAGCAAGTTATAACCATGCAGTGTAGCTATAATGAATACCAATTTACGTTCAGCAATGAGGGTTGCCACAATCACTCAGTTGTTTCTGTATCATTGCTATGAATAAGGACACAACACAGCAGGCTCGCCTTAAGAATTGTAGATATGTTTGTTGAATTACAATTGACATGCGTAGCAAAAAAAAATAAAAGCACTGTTCTTTGTCTTTACTGGTTAAGCAGCTCATAACCATAGTTAGTAGAGTAGTAGCTAGGTGCATCTGAACTGTTTATGTCATATTAACAGTAGCACTGGCAGCTCAAAGTAAAAACGTGGGACTAATACGATCTGTTTTCCACTCCAGCATAATTGTAAATACTTAGGAGGGGAACCATCGTGGAATTAATTTGGAAATATTGCCCTGCCCCCCCGCATTCGCGGCTGGAACTTGGATCGCGGTGTAAAACAGTTGACATTCAAGTTGCACCAGGGAACGCACCTAGCTACATCAGGGATAATACATTTGGTCATTCCAGACCGAACGCGATGAGGATCACTGCGGTTACTCAGCTGCTCCTGTGCTTTGTTGCGGGTGAGAAATTTATTTTAAATTACCGCTTTATTCATTTGACAAATTACCACTGGTTACATCTAGATCCGTGAGAATAACAGGCATTAGGCCTTGTACTTTATATACCTCCAACAATCGTCTCTAGTTATTTGCCCTTACAAGCTAGCTTTTAAAAAAAAAACATCCCCAATGTATTATTCCACCTGATGTTAAAGCCATCATCATGCTGTATTGCTTGCACCACCACACTGCAAGTATGGCAAAAAAAATTATATGTGAGAATGATGGGGCAACTTTCCAAACAGAGAGCAATAGCTTGAAAATTCATGAGGCCCAAAAAAAAGTTTAATCTGTGACTAGCCTCATATACCCACACTGATGTGCACCTGGTGCCAGGTACGAGGCTAAATCTGTGACGTGTGGACTTGCACATTTGGGGGAGTGACTATTGAAATGCTTTGGGTAATTGTAAGATTAACTGAGCAAATACTCTCTTGTGGGTACTCTGCATTCCTCAGTTAATTGGTCAGTAGTTGTAGCAGGTAAAGTGTGTCATGTATTACTACAACGGTAGCATGGCAATAGCAATGATAAAAAATGTTTCCAATAATGAAATGATTATACATCATGTCCAGCAATGAAGCATGTGGACACTGGTGGAAAATGCTGACAGCATCAGAATGTGAATACTTTTTGATTTCTGGTTATTGGTAACGGGGTTAGCTGAATATTGTCTTGCAAAAATAGAGTTGCATATGTGCAAAAAAACTCAGATCAATGATTTGCACAATAATTAGTGGACAAGGAACAACACTAGTTAAACAGCCTTAAAGCTTTGAGAACCTTTATGGCCAACTAGTGTGCTGCACTCAAACGTTTACTATACTGCATGTAACTTGCTGAAATAGTGCTAATTCATGTGATGCAGCAATGTGCTATATTGCCCTTCCCACTCCTTCCCCCACCATTCTCAGCTGTGGGTGCCCAGCTTACTGTCACCCCCCTCCCAGACATCCTCTTCCAAAACAATGGTGGTGTCCACAACATTGTGGAGCAGTCTGTGATCTGGCTGTACTGCACAGCAAACTCAGCTACTGCAACCATCACCTGGACAAAGGATGGAGTGACTCTTGTCAATGACCCCGCCCACATCCGCATCAGGAGCTCCAGCAGTGGGATGTCCTCTACTTCATCACTTGTTGTTGATAACTTTCAGACATCAGACAATGGCAGCTATGTGTGTCAGACTAGGGATGGAATGATGACTGTGAATAGCTCCACGCTGTCTCTCACAGGTGAGTGTGGCTATGAGACAACTGTTGTGATTAAATAGGACTCAATGATGGAACATGAGTGACACACTGTTTTCACATTAAAATATGTGATCTTCACTTTTTAGGTAGGTTTACGGTTCTGCCTACTGTATCATACATTTTCACAGTAGGCGCTTTCATAGCTAGACACTTGTTCATGTAAATTTTCATTGTACTCACCTGTGTAACATGATCTTACTTCCCTACAGCAAGTACTAGCATACTGACTGTTGTGACACATCCTGCTGACAGTGACGGCTTCCCTGACAACCGAGTAGCAGTAACAGTTGGTAATAATCAGGTATTGAGTTGTGTTGGCTTAGGAAGCTCCAGCCCTCCCTCAGTGGTGTGGGTCAGGAATGGAGAACAGGTGGTTAATGGTAGCAGGATTACAGTCACTGAGGGAACAAATTCATTTAGTCAGCAAAGGTCCAGCAATCTACAGATCACCAACTTTACTTTATCTGATGCTGGTGTGTACCAGTGCATCTTCACTGAGGGTGCAGAAGTGATCACCACCACACCACTGAGGCTGGATGCAGGTTGGTACATTGATCCTACACACTGATGTTGCTATTACCTACAACCAGTAGACAGGAAGCTAGAGCCATGTGTTCTAGGTTATGGGTGATTCATTGTAACTCTACAAGAAGGAATGGTTTGTGCACGATGTAATTTGCTTTTGTATTATGCACAGGTGCTGTTATGTTGGAGAGGGTCTCTCCTCGAGTCATTGTCCTCAGTCCTCCTGAGAAGCTGGTCATTGAGACAAGGGCATCAGGAGGATATCGGCAGTTTGACTGGGAAAGGAATAATAACCCTTTTACACTAGCACAAGGACAACCATTCGCTGTAACCCTGCAAGAGTTCCCAAACTTCTTCGAGATCTTTGTTCGTGAGCCCACCAGTACAAATGATCTGGGAGTGTATCAGGTGGACGTTGTAATAAATACTGGATCACAAGCACCAGATATAGACTTTGCTGTCACTCCATACAGTATGTAACATGTTTGAGTCCAGCATCCCAGACCCTCAGTACGGTACACCCACATGTGTGTGTACCGTACTGAGGGTCTGGGAACGATACTATATTTACAGGGGTCTCCTTTCATACAAACTCACACATACATATTAATTTCATATTACACAGAGTTCATAAACATATGCTTGTATGTGCCATTTTTGCTAAAGGCAAGTGAAAATGCAGCGTATGAATTGAAGGTTATTATCCAAACTCTTTCAAGTGTCCCTAGTACACGACACCAGGTACTGTATGTGATCATGCATGTGTGATCATGCATGTGTGATCATGCATGTGTATTGAGTGCCAGGCATTTGACCCACACATTACACACAATTTGCTAACTGAAGGTATAGACTATAGCAACCTAGTCTCTTGCCCAGCCATCCATGCCCCTTGGCACCGGAAGTGTGAACTGAACAGCACCCTAATATACATTTGTCTATCATTTTGTTTGGCTTAACTTGCATATTCTGGCAATTCACAATCTCCACCAGGGTTAATATAGACCATCTAGCCAATCAGCATTCACCTACCTAAAATCTAGTGGAATTCCAGCCAGTTTGTGAATTTAACCTACAAACAATATTATCTTATTTGTGGTGCAAATTTATGCATAAATAAAGTGGACCCGGTATTAAGAATGCATTGTGAGCTTATGAAACTATATTTTACTGCAGGTGCGCCAACAACCATGAACCTGAATGGCACTGTCACAGTACAAGAAGGAGACTCAGTCAACATTGCCTGTGTTTCTTCTAGCAACCCTGTTCCTACCATCTCATGGTACCTTGGAGGTTCATTAGCACCATTTTCAAAGAGTGATAGTGTACAGAGCTTTAGTGCAACAATAACTGGCCCAGTTGGTAATAGACAAGTTGACTTCACAGAAGGTAACATCACTTCGGTGCTCCAGATCACAAATGCAACCTACCCAGCACATGATGGGCAGTACACATGTGTGAGCCTCAACTCAAACAGAGAAGAAGACAACACAAACAATGCTACCATCACTGTGCAAGTACAAGGTAGGTAGCTTTTTCTGCATTGAATCTAGTAGTTTTCTGCAATTCTGTGGACTGGGTAGGGACAATATTTACATATAGCGAAAAATAGACTTTCAACTGCTGCAACCTTAGACCCTAGGTTAGGTTCCCGTGACTACTGGCTTTCACCTTCCTCATTTTCACCTTGTACCATCAAACATATGTTTATTTACGACTAACAGGAAAGGAGCCATGCTAAGTCATTGCAGCTTTTTTCCTGATGGAATCAACTGAGTTCTGAAGGCATGTACTGGGTGGCTGCCAGGTGTTGTGCGACTGGAGTATAGAGGGAAGGTGATGCTAAACATGACTGCAGAGGAGAAACAATGGCCTTAGATCAGTGCGCTAGTCCCAGTTCTCTGATTAGAGAGAAAACATCTGTCTGATGGTGTGAGGCAGCCAGTAGTCATTGAGAATCGAACCCAGGGCCTCTGGCTTGAGCTGTCAGTTCTAATCACATAGCTACGAACATCAGACAACCACAAGCTCTCACAATTGAATATACACTGCACAGGTGGTACTGAATACTCCAGTCGCACAACACCTGGCAGCCACCATGGAGTGATAGGCATGATGTCGCTACCGTTACTCACTTTGAAAGGAGAGATAGGGTATCGAAAAAGTTATCAAAGGGGCTAAGAACACCCCACAATAAATGACTACCAAACCGACTGCTTTGATGGTTTGCATAACTTTATGTGCAGTATTTAATATTAGCCCACTAGGGTTCTTGATGGTTTCATTTGCAATGACATAGTGTCAAATTTAGAACTCAAATTTCTTCCAGTTGCTCCTACCATTCTTGAGCCTCCTGAGAACCTGACAGTGGTGCAGCCTCAGTCAGCCACCTTCCTCTGCAATGCCACTGCACGACCCAGGCCAGAGATCACATGGTGGAGGATGGGTAGCCAACTGATGGAGGAACCAGGAGTGATTGAAATCAGTACTAGTACATTTGGAGAGAGGGAGATTGTGAGCAATCTGACCATCATAATGGCTGACCCCTCTGATGCTGGTGGGTATGTCTGCATGGCTACTAATATTGCTGGGCAGGATACTGCAACTGCTGAACTCACTGTGCATGGTAAGTGACCTTGGTTGCCTCCATGGTTTCCATGGTAAGTGTGCTTCAAGTTCAAGATTGCTATGGTGGCATTGTATCAAATAGCATACTTGATACACAATACACTGGCCAGAGGCTATGGCCATAGATTTTACAGTGGAACCCCTCTATAACGGACACCATTGGGAACCAACATTTTGTCCCTTATAGAGAGGTGTCCCTAACTCAGGGGCTTCCGGTATATTTCTGGTAGGCATGGTACTGCATAATCCAGCTGTTGAGTACAATGTGGCTGCATTTTCAAAGCTTTCCTTTGCTCTACGCTGGCAGGGAAGGCTAAGCAGAAGCTAGTACTACCAGTAACAGCACTAATCTAATGTCAAGTTGTTAACTACAGCAGCGATGGTAGACAATCTTGCTGAAAAGGTCGACGAGTGTCTGCTAAATCGGGGTCGTTGAGTATTGCTTGCGTACAATTGGGACCGTGAAAATTGTCCATTATACGGAGTAGTGGGGTGTCCGGTATTCAGGGGTTGCTTAAGTATTGAAGTGAGTCGGGACTTTCAGAACTGTCCGTTATATCGTGGGTGTCTGCTGTTCAGGGGTGTCCGTTAAGCGGGGTTCCACTGTAGTACTTAAGAGTGGGAAGCTGGTGAATAGCTTACTCAATATTTCAGTGTCAACCCATTTTCGTTTGCAAACATCTGTTTGTATGTATGTATGTATGTATATATGATTTGCTATATTATTTCCTCACAGTGATCCCTGGAATAATCTTCCCAAATGAGAGCTTTACTGGATATGTTGTCAATGTCACTAATCCAGTGACATTTGAATGTACTGCCACTGGTATCCCACCACCAACCATTCAGTGGTTCAGAGATGGTGTGCTTCTGAGTTCAGGTGTGATGCTGAGTGAACCATCTCAGACAATGGTACCAGCTCCCACAGGAATGATCTATCAAGTGGAGCGTACACTGACCTTCGTTACAACTGCCAGTGACACTGATGCATACACTTGTGAAGCTTCTAACATTAATGAGGTGCAACCAGCTACTGCTCAGAACTTTACACTCTTCGTGCAAGGTATAAGTCGGGATACAAAGAGAATGCACATTGATATTAATGCAAACTGGGAAGATCATCTCAGTTGCAGTTCAGTCTATAGCAAAACATGAGAACTGACTGTTGATAATGGAATATGATATTTTATGGCTACTCAAGAGGTTATTGTCCTCTATCTCCTCTCCTCATCTTCCCCTTTCCCTCTCTTCACCCTCTTCCCCCCTCTCTTCTTCTTTTTTTTTTTGGAAAACATATTGTACGTTCAAGAGTACAAAAGAGCAGGAGGCCTAGGTTGCCAGACCTGTCAAAACATGTACATGGCACGGGATTATACTTGGACCTAGGGGCAACTAAAATATATGACTGATGACTAAATACATAGTGGAAGTATATTTACTAGGTTATGATGCTCCTCGTAGTTCCCCTTTCCTCCTCCTCTTCTCCCCCTCTCCTCCTTCTCTCCCCCCTCTCTTCCTTCTCTCCTCCCTCTCTTCACCCTCTCCTTCTCATCTCCTCCCCCTCTTCTTCCCCTATTCCCTTCTCTTCACCCTGTCCTTTTCCTCTTCTTAGTTCCCCCCATTGTGGTTCCTCTTGCTCCTGGACGGCAGGTGATTGGAAATGAGACAGGCAGTGTTATCCTCTCATTCAGAATTGACAATGCAGCTCCCCCGGTCCTTCTACAAGGTCTTCAGTGGTTTTATGCAGCAAACTTTCGTGTTGATGATCCATATACTGGAGAAGATATTACAAATTTCACAAACAGAACTACAGAATCCATACTAACATTCTCAAATCTTACTGACATGCGTTACATAAGCTTAACAGTATCTAATATTGTCCAGCAGCGAGAGGGAATTGGTGGAGAGACAGATGAAGGGAGGTACTTTCTTGTTGCTACCAACCCAGCTGGCAGAAGTTTCAATTACATTGATTTGTTGGTCTATGGTAATTATATGTACATATGTACATAATAATGTATTTTCAGATCTAAGGATGTGACAACCTTAATATTTGTATGTATACATGTATGGATGGATGCAGGTATACATACATGTATGTATGAACAATCAACGAACCACATCTCCCTTATAAAACAGGCCTAGATGTTATGCAAAGTCACTCACTGTATGCACACATGTAACTATATATGTATGCATGTATGTATGATGTAACTCATGTACTGCTATTATGCTGTCGTGATTACCATGTGACCCTGATATTTCTCCTTCCCAACTGTACAGAGGTACCCAACCCACCAGAAAATGTCATGGTGTTTGATATAGGTGCACGCTGGTTGGCACTCCGGTGGACGCCTACGTTTGATGGAAACCAACCAATCACATCGTTTGTGATCTACCAGCAGAATATCAACCTAACATCTTCTGTGTCATTAGGCACACTGCAAGTGTCTAACCTGATGTTCCGCGATGGCAACTTCATGTACAATGTTACAACTGATATTATTCCTTTCACGAGATATGGCTTTACTGTCCGAGCTTGCAATGTCCTGGGGTGTGGTAATGTAAGTCAACCTTCACCCACAGTCATGACCCTGTCTGATGGTAAGCGTTTTAGCTGGGAGGACTTCACCACAACGTCTGTGAGAAAGTGAGGGAAGGGGAGAAAGGGACAAAGGGGAAAGGGTTCTTACCTGCAGAGGTAGATATGTTACTGCACAGTTCTGTTGCTCACAGCGTGGTATTTTGCACTTAGTATATTGTCGAAGTCTTTTACGAGCATTGTCTGGCTTTGTAATCATGTGGTAGGAACTGTATGGAAATGAGAGTATGATTGTCTAAAGCAATTAGCTTCGTTTCCAGGCTCTTCCTGCTCTCTCCCTCCTTAGCGGGGAGAGCCTGGGAAATAGGCTATAAAGCAATCATTACTCTCCCCCCCCCCCCCCCCCCCCCCCCCACCCCACCACCACCACCACCGACACACACACACATACCCTAGCTCCCAGTGCTCCGCTGAATCTTCGGGTAGTTGCTGTCTTTGAAAACTACTTTGAATTGAGATGGGATCCTCCTAGCCATCCAAATGGCATCATCATTCAATACACAGTTAGAAATAACCTGTGTTGTGATTTACTGTGTTATGTGTACCTTCATTTATTCTTCTTTCATCCACACCTTCCTCTTTCACTATATACCCTTGCTTTCCCTCCTTCTTGCCATAACTAGGTATGCTATATATCTCAGTGTCCAAGTGCACAGAACAGAATTGTACAGAACTACACACTCAGGAGTACCTACATACTGGGGGGATTGAGCCCTGGGACCACATATATCATTCGTGTGACTGCCAGCACCAGCAGTGGAGAAGGACCCGCAGCTAGTGTTACAGATACAACTACATCTAGGGGTTAGTGCAGTTTGTACATATTTTGAAGCAATATAAACTCAACATTAATGGTTTGGGTAAACTCCAACTCAAACACTCCATGTGGGAGATAATCATATGCGCAGCCACATCTCCAAACTTAATGCTTGCCAAACATAACCACTATAAGGCCATGCATACATAAAGTACTATTGAACATTATTGGTGAAGGGTGTCTCTTGTCAGACCTACTACAGCATGGCCAACATGTTTTGCTGGGAGTGAAGCTTTTTATTGGGTTCATAAGACTACTACATATTTGGAGGCCACCCAGTAATGGTTTAAAGCACTCTTGTTTCCCCAGCTCCTACTGGTCCACCACAGAGTTTCACAGTCACACCTAGAGCACAGAACATGACATTCTCTTGGTCCCCTCCTGCTTCCACCATGCAACATGGAATGATCACTGGCTACTTCCTCTCCTGTGTCCCTGCCAGTGGCGGAAACAGCATTTCCATGCAGTACACAGTAGCAGGCACCTTCACACTGGGAGGGTTCACACCAGCCACCTCCTACAACTGCTCCATCTTTGCCAGTAACAGTCAGGGAAGTGGGCCAGCCACATACATGATCGTTTCAACATCAGATGATGGTGAGCATCATGCATGGTACCAGGCTGGTATGCCAAAACTTGCTGGTATGCCAAATCGTGCTTCATCTGCTCTATTGTCTAGCAATGTTGTTCCAGCTGCAGCTGAGCGGTACTGGTCTGAGAGTCTGTCAGGAGTGGGTAGTAAGTACAACTTCTTGAAAGTAGAATGATTGTCATGATTAATAACTGCAATATCTGCAGGGTGTTGCTACCAATGAGAAATTAACTGACATCACCAATGCAGTGGTTCAGAATATAAATCAACTCTGCCAGTGTGGACTCAGTGTTGAAAATATCACTGGAAGTGCATTTCAGTGTTTTGCAAACTCAGAACAGCAGGTGACATTTCGAGCAAGACTTCATGGTACAGCCCAAGTGACAAGCTCACAGCTGATAGCATATTTGAGAACTTTTGTTTCCCGAACAGACTCCACCATTGCTGTGCAAGGTCTGCGTCTGGATGTGGACAGCAGCTGTTCCATAGCCATCAACACATTTGGTGATCCACAATGCGCTACCACCACCACCGCATCTGAAAGTACTGCTACTGAGGCAGCACTGCCAGACAATACTGCAGCCACCATCGGTGGAGTGGTTGCTGTTATAGTGATAGCGGTTGTGGCTGTGACTGTCATCATCATAGCAATTTCTGTAATCAAGAGTCGTAGAGCAAGCTTCTCTCTTTATCAGGATGCTAGGTAAGAGACAATGGACAACTTAGCATCTTTTCATGCTTACTGTATGACATTGGTGAATGCTGCATGTGCATGTGTAATCTTGTATCTTAGCAACGCATTGAATGTGTATGTTTGTATATGAACAAGCCAGCTTTAGCCACTCACGGATGTTTCAAGGTAAGTTGACATGCAGATACAGTGATTGACAGTGTATGTTGACAGTGATTGTGATCTGCATTTGATCCATGAGTAATGTTGAGTAAGTCTGTTGCTCGTATACATTTGCTGCAGGAGTAAACCGACTACACCATGGAGTAATGTTGCTAGGTCAGAAGGTGTGAAGACATTACAACCACACAGTGTGAGGCATACGAGTTAACAAAGGTAGACCACGAGTATGAAGACCTCTCTGGGTATCAGAACCCATCTGCAGAATATGAGATTCCCACAACACAGTGTCCTGCTTACATTTCCACTAGTAAATCTGGAAAGTGATTGAAGATGAAGACACATTACTGAGCTATAAAATAAGTAAAATTTACCAAGTTGCAACAGTGAGTTTGCTGTCTAGCTAGGTGTTTTTGAAATGCGTTCTATAAACATGTTGCAATGTTTGTTAGTACAAACCTACTTATTGCAAACACCCTTGAATGTGTGTTGTAATTTCACTCTTTTTCTCCTTGTAACTTGCCTTGCCTGTATCAATATTGTCCTTGCCGAGGATTGTTCCCTGAGCAGGACTGGGACAAAATCATAAGTGGGTGTCCCTCTATTACCATGTTTGTTAGTTTGTTTGTTTATTAAATGAGCCAGCACAAAGACTAATCTAGCTGGATCTGAAAATGTCATTACAGCAAGCAACCCTCATTCTATCAGTCTGACTGTGTAACAGACCACCTACACACACACACCTTCCATTGTACACTTGTAGGAGAGTTTTTTTGTTCAATTTTTGTCCCAGACAGTGTGGCTCTTAGTTTCCATAATACTTTTAAAGGCAGTTGGTATGAGTGGCAAACCTTCATCATGACTGGTATCCTCAGTAATGTCAAATGCTGCAGTCCAGGAACCGGAGATTCATTTTGCATGCTATGCACTGTCAGAAGCAATATGTCTAGGTATCTTTGCTGGTTGCAGTGGCTGGAATGAGAAATGATATAAACAGGTTGTTTCAACTGTTTTGATGAACCAGATGTGCGGTTATAGCAGATGGAGTCATAAGTAAACACCACTGGAATGGTAAACAGTAAACATGTTTGTGTTTATTTATCATGGTTTCCTTGGAATTCTGTCAAGCTTCATTAAGACACTTCTCACTGTCTCAAACGTACTACTCACTCCCTTAGCAGAGGCAGCAAAGCCATCCTGAAATGTTTGAAGCCATGAGGTAGCAGGTAGCGGCAAACATGATGAACCCCAGACACTTAACAACCAGGTTCTCAACAAGCAGGCAATCAACAGCAAGGTGGTAAGGGAGGGAGTCAAGGAGGTTCTGGAAGTAGTCAAAGAGGAGTAAACGTTGTGTAAACTCGTCAGTTTGCATGCACAAGCATACTACACCAATTTATATTGCTTCAACGGCTGCCCGAGGTGGGCGGGGCTCGTATGTGGTTGCAAGTTCGTTCCTAGGCCGGAATGAGACTGTGAGTAGACGTTATCCTGAGAATGGACGAGTGCATGGTCGATAATCTATCAAGGGTGTAAAACGGGAGACATTCTGTATACATCTGGACAAGCGTGGGATATTTCTCTTGCAAGAAGCAAGTTGCAGGCTGTTTATAGCGCACCGAATTAGGCTACATTCCAACTGGAGCAGACGCGCGCGCGATGAGTATCGCCGCGATTGCTCAGCTGCTCCTGTGTTTTGTTGTGGGTAAGGACACAGACCCTATCCAGAAATTAAGTTTGCAGTTTTCTTTAGTTGTCATCACAGAAAAAAATGTATATAACCTGATTGTTGCTGCTAGGTAAAGTACTAATGCCTGTTCTCACATAATTTACCTCAAAAGTAATGTTCGCATGATTCCACTCAGTCCAAACATGTAAAATGTAATACCTACCTTGCTAGTTTCGCAAATCCACCCCAGTGTGAATGTATTAATATGCCTGCTGTGAGAACCATTATCAATTTTTATTGCTTGCACCAGCACACTATATATGCATGAGGGCAACCTTCTGAGCATAAGGATAAGCTACAAAGTTGTGATGCTGACTTTGCACGCTGGGGGAGTGACAATTGAAATACTTTGGGTGCTTGTACATATATGAGATCAATTGACCGAAATATCTCTTGTGGATACTCTGCAATCCTAAGCATGAAACTGTTACCTGATAGCACAAACCTGCTTCATTTTCATGACAAACACACTTGGCTTAATTTGGATTCATCATTTGCACATCTGTCAGTCAGTAGTTGTGACTAGTAATACATGGGACATGTAACAACTACTGCAGTATCATGATAATTACGATGACCAATAACAAAATGGTTATTAGCTACAACGATCATGTTTTCAGCAGTGGAGCATATCAGTGGACACAGGTGAAAAACACCTTGTACCTTTGATCTCTGGTTATTGGTAATGGGGCTAAGCTGAATACTGTCTTGGGAGAGGACAGTTGCATACATGTGCAGATAACCCATGTTAATGCCCACTGAATCGTTACGGCAATAAATAGTGGACAAGGAACATGGAAACAAAACTGCATGGTCAAAATGCATTCGAAAACCTTCATGGTAAGGCTAGCTGTATCTACTGTAACTTGGAGTTGCATGAACAATCAACGAACCACATCTCCCTTATAAAACATGACAGTGATTCATGCTCTTCCCTTCCTTCCCTCCTCCTTCTCCTGTCCTCAGCTGTGAGTGCCCAGCTGATGGTCACCCCCCTCCCAGACATCCTCTTCCAAAACAACAGTGGTGTCCACAACATTGTGGAACAGTCTGTGATCTGGCTTTACTGCACAGCTGACTCAACTACTGCAACCATCACCTGGACAAAGGATAGAGTGACACTTGTCAATGACCCCGCCCACATCCGCATCAGGAGCTCCAACAGTGGGATGTCCACTACCTCATCACTTGTTGTTGATAACTTTCAGTCATCAGACGATGGCGGCTATGTGTGTCAGGCTAGGGATGGAATGGTGACTGTGAACAGCTCCACACTGTCTCTCACAGGTGGGTGTGGCTGTGGATCAACTGTTGAATATAGTGTCATAGGGCGATGGGACATGACTGTGAGTCAACTACTTAGTGATGGAACACAAGTGACACACTCACTGTTTCTCTCAAACATGTGGTTGTGACTCATTATTAGCTAAGTATGTAGGTTTATGCTTTATGAGTTTCCAGACTCCTTCCCCAGCTTTTGTTACACACTGTATGTGTAAAACAGCATGGGCGGAGCTCGCTGGAGCGGTGACGTTGTTGGACAGTGGGATATTATACTTGAGTGTAATAGACAATGAAGTAGTAGAAGAGATGATGGTACAAGGAGAGCTGCTTAAATACAGGCACAACACATCTCAGATGACCTCACAGGTGACAGGCACAACACAGTGACCTAGGCTAATTCAGCCAAAGAGAACACAATCACACAGAGGTGTTAGGCATAACTCAAAACCAAATATACAAACAAGGGCCTCAGCACAGTCAAGATGATGCAACACATATTAGCTACCCTAATAACCTAGGATGTCCAATTAACTCTGCTCTACATGAACTGCTTCTGAACTGGTACCATATGCAAATACATACAGTATGCTTGTGAACATTCATATATATATATATCTAGACACTTGTTCATATTCTTTCCACATGCTTATACTTGTGTAACATGATCTTTCCTGCAGCAAGTACTAACACACTGACTGTTGTGACAAATCCTACTGACAGTGACAACTTCCCTGACAACCGATTAGCAGTAACAGTTGGTAACAATCAGGTATTGAGGTGTGTTGGCTCAGGAAGCTCCAGTCCTCCCTCAGTGGTGTGGGTCAGGAATGGAGAACGGGTGGTTAATGGTGGCAGGATTACCATTACTGAGGGAACACAAGGTAATAACAGGTCCAATGAGCTCAAGATCACCACCTTTACTTTATCTGATGCTGGTGTGTACCAGTGCATCTTCACTGAGGGTGCAGAAGTGATCACCACCACACCTCTGAGACTGGATACAGGTTGGTGTACAGTCATTCTACCAGACTGATTTTCATGCTACAACCAACTAGTAACAACCAGTAGAACGAAACTAGAGTCATGCATTTTGGGGTTATGGGTGATTTACCAACTCACAATGTGCCTGCCATTCTGAATGAGGTCTAAGTCTAATAATGTAAGCATAATCCTACAAGAAGTTGCTTGCATATTATGCAGGTATCATCATATGTATTATGCACAGGTGATGTTATGCTGGAGAGAGTCTCCCCTCGAGTCATTGTTCTTGACCCTCCTGAGAAGCTGGTCATTGAGACAAGAGCATCAGGAGGATATCAACAGTTTGACTGGACTAGAAATGGAAACCCTTTCATGATAAATTCAGGACAATTTCCTGTAACTCTACAAGAGTTCACAAACTTCTTTGAGATCTTTGTTCGTGAGCCCACCACTGCAAATGATCTGGGAGTATATGAGGTGGATCTTGTAGTAAATACTGGATCACAAGCACCAGAAGTAGACTTTGCTGTCACCCAATACAGTAAGTATGAGTAGCTTCATTCCAGGCTCCTCCCCAGCTTTGTGTTAAAAACTGGGTAGGAGCCTGGAATGAGGCTAAGCATAAGTATGGAACTCCCGTGTGTTTTGTTTACACCCAGGTTTCTATTTTCAGGATGTTCTTTTCTCACACATGTGTGCACAAACTCATAGCTACAGATTACTGTCATTTCAGTACATGTAACAATGAAAACACAAAAGTGCAAAACAGTTGGCACATTGGAATGTTATCAGTATTGGTTGTCTGTACATACATGTTTGATTTAGTTACCATTTTACTTAACAAGATCTTTACACCACTACAAATGATGTGGGAGTGTAGGAGGTGGACTTTCTACTAAATTTGAGTCACAAGCACCATCTATCATAGTAAACTTTGCCGTCACTCCATACAGTAAGCATAAGTATGAGCTGTGTATTTTTTGTTTGTTTGTTTTTTGAGCCCAGGTTTCAATTTACAGGTTCTTTTCTCATACATGTGTGTACAAACTCATCATGTCATACAGTATGTACATGCACAAAGTATACACAGAGTGCATAAAAAATGCTTTTTTAAAGCTAATGGGAGTTTTCTTGTATGAATATGTGCCATTGAGCAGAAAACAAGTGAAAATGCAGCATATGCATGGTTACTAAAAAGGTCGTGATAAATTGCCCTGAGCAGTGTAAAGGTTATCCACCCCTTTCAAGCACACATCTACAAGAACTGTATGTATTACTTATTGCACAATTATGTACTTTAGGTGGGTAGTCATTCTGTATGCCACAAATAAGATACCTGTTTTGTATAGGGCAGTTGATTGATGGATTGATTGATATTTGAACCCATATTTTGCCACAGATGCACCAACAACCATGAACCTGAATGCCACTGTCACAGTACAAGAAGGAGACTCAGTCAACATTACCTGTGTTTCCTCTGGCAACCCTGTCCCTACCATCTCATGGTACCTTGGAACTTCACTAGCACCATTTTCACAGAGTGATGATGTAAAAGATTTCCAAGCAGTAATAATTGGGTCATTCTTTACAAGACAGCTGGCCTTCACAGAAGGAAACATCACTTCAGTGCTCCAGATCACAAATGCAGCCTACCCAGCACATGATGGGGAGTACACATGTGTGGGTCTCAACTCAAACAGAGCAGGAGACAGCACCAACAATGCTACCATCTCTGTGCAAGTGCAAGGTGGGGGGGGGGGGGGGGGGGGGTGTTGCTTATTATATTATTATAGGTTTCTGCAACATTATAGGCATACATTATACATGCTGTTTTGTCATACTCTTGCTGTGACCTTGAGTAATCTATACCTCCATGTAATATTCTCTCGTTGTCATGCATGCACACTCTTTCACTCATTCCTCCAATACAGTACCACCAGAGGTTGAAGTCACAGCAACTCTGACAAGAGTTGCAGTTGGAAACTCCACCATTCTCACCTGCACTGTCACCAGAAGCATCCCCATGGGCAGCTACACCTACAGATGGATGCACAACAACTCCATCACTCTCAATGAAACTAGCACCAGGCTGACTGTCAGTATCCTGAGAGAATCTGATGTTGGTGTCTACCACTGTGAGGTGACCAACTCTGCTGGACTGAGTGGCAGTAACACTACTGCCATTGAACTTGGAGGTAAGTTGTTCAGTTGAGTACATTGCAGCGTTAGCTATAACTACATTCACAATAGTATCTCTTTACTTTATGAGACTTTGACCTGCAAGCAAATGGCTTGTCTAAATAAGCTGGAAAATGACTAACGATGCAAAATACATTACTTGTCAGATACATACTGTAGTGTCCCGGGCAATCGCCCATAGGCGCTCGCGGCTCAAGCACCAAAAAATGGGGGTGGGCGGTTACACGGAGGAGGTGCCAACGATCCCCGTGCAAGCACCCACCCTGGATCCGAAATTGACCTGCATCGTAGCTTTGCCCGTGCGGGACAATAGGTAATTGGGACAAGTGTGAGTGAGCCTAACAATATTAGTTAGGTAATAGTTAGATGCTGAGGCCAAGGGATCTTGCTATGCAATTTAGGAACACTATGTAAGGGACATGATGTACCATGGCCAGGGTATGCACTCACTCAAACTCATCCCCACAGTGTCCTAGTTTTGTCATGTTCAAACTGTGCTGGTATCAACCTCACTGCATTCTCAGATCCACCCATAGGAACAGCTATACAACCAGGTTCAGTGCCTCCAGTGGTACTCGGCCAGTCTGTTGACCTGGTGTGCACGGCCACTGGGGACCCTCCCATCAGCTTCACCTGGGTACTGATGGGGGCAGAAACCACTCGCCTCAATCCTGACCCTACAAGTGGTAATCTCGCCCTCAATTCAACAGTGAACCAGTATGGAGTCTACATTTGTATCACTACCAACAACTTGGGCACTGATGCAGTCAGTATTGATATCATCCAAGCTAGTAAGTACTTCAGTAAACAATGAATGATACAAGGTGCATAATGATTAGCACACTGGATATTACTGCTCATTCTGTATTCATACTGTACACTACACATTGTCCAATGAGAGCCAAGTAGCATTTACACATGGCTTGAGTCCGACTCGGACTCAAGACTGAGCAGGGCCGTAGCCACCAGTATGGTTAGTCCGGTTTCAACCGGACCACTTTTTCGCTCACCCATGGCTTGCTTGGCGTCGGCAAATAGGGGCCAATGCTCGGCGAACGCCCATGGGATGCACACAGCGTGGTGACATGTTGAAACATAATAAGAGATGGCTGCAAACAGTGCGAAAGAATCTCTTCGGAGTCTTCCAACAACTTTCCGTTCTTCCGATTAGTCTCGCAAGCCTCGTCTGTGAAGGGTGTGGCTTTTGAGATTAGAAAGCCGAAACCGGTGCTATATGGCACAACGGGCAGAAAAAGTATATATTTATGTCTGTCGTCTGGCCTCCGAGAAGCATTGTTTTGGCCCCAAAATGGTCTCAGAAGCAATCTCATAGCCTCTAAATTCCCAAATTTTCTGGGGGGGGGGCATGCCTCCAAACTCCCCTAGCTGTTGCATGCTTACGCACGCACCACTAACCTGACCACTCCAAATTTGATGGCTACAGCCCTGCTTGACCTTCAACTGCTGCTACCTGCACATAATAACTGTGCAGTAGCTATCTATTTATTGCTCAACAAGTATTGCCTGTAGTATTGCACGATCATGTATCTTCAAATGAGAAATCTTTTTTGATATAAACTATGTAGATGTGTGACCACATATTGTTCACTCCGCCCTTGTAGCTATCCCCATGACTCCACCAGACCAAACTGTAGAGGTTATCTTTGGAAATAATCTGACTCTAATGGTGGGCATCACTGGATTCAACCTGCCACTGACTAGCATCACATGGATGGAAGATGGACAGGTGCTAATGAACAACACAGACAACATTATCATCACTCATGGTAGCTTTGCAGCTCCTCCCACCACATCCACCCTGGTTCGTGACCCTATCCAGTCACCCATGGACAATGGCACTTATGAAGTTACTGTGGTGAACCCAGCTGGAGAGAGTATGACAACATTCACTGTCATTGTGAATGGTAAGCAAGTTGTTACAATCTCTTCCTCTTTGAGTTCTACTTTCCCAAATTAACCCTTTGCATGAATGTGGTGGTGTGTGTATGTAAGTGTGTGCATGCGTGTGTGTGTGCGTGCGTGTGTGTATGTAAGTGTGTGCGTGCGTGTGTGTGTGCGTGCGTGTGTGTGTGCGTGTGTGTGTGTGTGCGTGTGTGCGTGCGTGTGTGTGCATGTGCATGTGTGCATGCGTGTGTGTGTGTGTGCGTGTATGTGTGTGCGTGTGTGTGTGTGTGTGTGTGTGTGTGTGTGTGGTACTATGTACGAGGAATGGATGCATGTAATTTTAGTATGTATATATATTGTCACGGTTTATTAATCTTAGCAATTCTCTTTCCTCCACAGCTCCAGCTGATATCTTGTCTCCTCAGGAGCCTACTGCCATATCAGTTAATGAAACAGACTCAGTGAGTTTTGTGTGCACAGCCAGAGGCTTCCCAGCTGTGGAATTCACATGGCAGTACCAGAGCACTCAACTCATGGACTCAGATCCCGGACTGAGTATACAGTCAGCAACAGTGGAGAGTGACAATGGCTTCCTCGATACCACCTCTACTCTCACCATACCGTCAGTGGACAGGAGAGATGCAGGCAACTATGCTTGTGTTGCATCAAACACAGTGTTTGGTGACTCTATGAGTGATATGGAGCAGTTTATGCTCACAGTGAACTGTAAGTACCTTGCTTATATGAGCATGTCAGATGTGGATTGTTTTTTATGTGGCAGGGTGTAGAGTGAGCAAGCAGTATTGAATCTATCTTGTTACTATACGTAGGTGTACATTGTGAATACCACTTGTGCTACCAAATGTATACTGCATGTATGTTCTCCAATGAGGTGTTATGAGAATATTGACACATGCTACACTAGCCTTGATTTCTTTAGACTGAATTATGGCCACTTGCACAACTTCAAATATAACATGTATGAGCTGCTGGTAGTCATGTAACTGAACTATTTGTCTTTATTCTCACATGTTACTGTACGTGGGTAAATACCACTTGGGGCCTTAAGCTATATCAGCTGATCTGCTGTGCTAGCCTTACTTCAGTTCTTCATACTGTCCTTATAACCCAGTCTTCAAAAGTCATGCACCTGTGGTAGTTATTGAATATCATCAGAAAAAACGGATGGTGTGTATGCACTGTATTCTTCAATGTTTAAATTTTTTGTCCATAGTCTCTGTCACTCTGCTTGGAGACCCCATGGATGTGGATGTCCTCTCTCCTGCCCCTGCTGTCCTCTACTGCACTGCAACTGGAGAGCCCACTCCTCAGTTCACTTGGACCAAAGTGTTCCCAAATGGCACCACAGTGGAGGTGTTAGAATCAGGGGCCAACATCGCCATTAGTACCACCATCTCTGGTGGAAATGCCACCAGCACTCTAACCATTGAGCCCACTGGTGCTTTTGATACTGCCAACTACAGCTGCACTGCAGAGAATACATTTGGTTCAGTCACCAGTTCTGAAGCTGAGGTCACAGTGTTTGGTAAGATATTGAAAAATTTTCTTGAAATGTTTCTGGAACATACATTTTTAGTTTGCTATATCATTCCTTTTATCATTCTTCAGTTGCTCCTGTGATTGTAACACCAGTGGATGGAGAAATGTTCCATGTCAGTAGAAGCAATGACATCACAATCCCATGCTCAGCCCATGGCATTCCTCCACCATCCATCAGATTCCTACGAAGAGGTGTGGAGCTAAACAGAACTGGTGGGGAGTCAGGAATAGGAATGGACCTTGCATCACGAGTTCAACTGGGTGATGAATCATCATCTGTTTTTGTGGACGATGGCACTTTCATGGTGTCTTGGATGCTGACCATCTTCAATGTTGCTGAGGAGGATCCAGGGAACTTCACCTGTGAAGCCTCTAGCACAATCCCAGAACTGGCTCTCTCTCTTAGTGACAGCAGTGTGTTTGAGCTGGTTGTGCAGAGTAAGTCGAATAAGCGTTGAATTTCTATCTTTTGTCCTATAATCTGTATCACCTTCCTTCCAACTCTAGTCCAAGCCACCATCATTGTCCCTCCCATGAACACAACTGTGGTGTCACCCAACCCTGCTGTGTTCACCTGTGTGGCTGATGGAGTCAGTATTCCAGTGATAACATGGTGGAGGCAGGAGTTCAGTAACAGTCTCACACAACTGTCCTCAGATAGGATCAATGTCACCATTTCAGACAGGAACCTTGACTCAAGGACAAGACAGAGTTACCTCACCATCCTACAGCCCCAGACAGTTGACTCTGCTGAGTATGTCTGTGTGGCTACCAATGAGATTGGTTCAGATACAGCATCTGCAGTATTGACAGTGTATGGTAAGTACAATTTATAATGCTTCATCCACAGCCATACATGTCTGTACATTACAATTTCTAAATAAGCATATAGTTAGTGTTGTTATGTATTGCATAGCATTGTTATCAGTAGTATTGTTTACATTACTGCATCTTTGCTTGCAGTGGAGCTAACATACTTGTTACCACCTGAGAACTTTATTGAAACTGTGAATGAAACAGACTCAGTAACATTTGTTTGTGTGGTGGTTGGTATCCCGGCACCTAGCATTAGTTTCCACAGGAATGGGACACTGCTGACTCAGAGTACAGACCAACGTATTACTCTAACTGACAGTAGTGTGCAACACGACTTTTCAACTGCAACTGGGACAGTCTTCCGTGTCAGTCGCAACTTGACCCTGGACAACACTACAGATGATGACTCTGGTACCTACACTTGTGTAGCCTCAAATACTGCTGTAAATGTGACTCAAGATTTTGACTTAGTTGTTCAAGGTGAGAAGGTATTTACAGGTGTGTACATTTATGTATAAGGAAATAGGTGGATGCAGAGGATAGGGGACCTATGATTTATAGCCTCACACAACAGTCACTGAACTTCATGCCGTTGGTCTAAATCCAGCTGCTGCTTCTCTTCACACAGTTGCTCCACAGATCCTTGACCCTCCAGATGACCTCACAGTTGTTGAGCCTCAAGATGCCACTTTCTCCTGCCTGGCCACTGGCAGACCAAGACCTGACATTGTGTGGACCAGACTCTCAGACATGGCCCAGTTACAGAGCCAATCAGGAGTTTACAGAATTGAGGAACAGGAGATTGGAGACAGGGAGAGGAGGAGCAACCTAACTATTGTGGGCACACAGCCCTCTGATGCTGGTGCCTATGCCTGTGTGGCTATGAATGAACCTGGGAATGCAACACGACAAGCAACTCTGACAGTCCATGGTGAGCTACACAGACATCAGTGTGTATATGTACAGGAAGTAACTATTCTGTATTTGTTCTCCTTGACATTCAGTGGTTCCAATTATCACCTTCCCTACATACCCCGTGACCTTCACCTGCTCAGCCACTGGTATCCCACCACCTGAGATCACCTGGATGAGGAATGGAGTAGTTCTAGACAGGAATGTAGACTCACGCATCAGTCTGAGTGATCCCTCTGATCCAGAGATAGTTTCAACTGCTGGTGGAAATATCTCCTTTGTCAGTCGTAATCTGACCATCAGCAACACCATGGACAACGACTCTGATACCTACACCTGTGTAGCCTCCAATGGGAATGCTGTGACACCCAGTGTGACTCAAGACTTTACACTGGTAGTGCAGGGTAGGCTGCTAGTATATGTTTACTCATCTTGTGAATTTCATCTATCATTGACCTAGAGTCCCATCTCATTTCCACAGTTGCTCCCCAGATCCTTGACCCTCCAGATGACCTCACAGTTGTTGAGCCTCAAGATGCCACTTTCTCCTGCCTGGCCACTGGCAGACCAAGACCTACCATTGTGTGGACCAGACTCTCAGTCATGGTCCAGTTACAGAGCCAGTCAGGAGTTTACAGAATTGAGGAATGGGAGATTGGAGACAGGGAGAGGAGGAGCATGCTAACCATCCTTGGCACACAACCTTCTGATGCTGGTGCATATGCCTGTGTGGCTATGAATGAACCTGGGAATGCAACGCAACAAGCAACTCTGACAGTCCATGGTGAGCTAAAAAAAATTCAAAGATGTATCTGAGTGTGTAATATGTACAGTAAGTGACTATGTTTCACTCTCTTTGACATTCAGTGGTTCCAATTATCACCTTTCCTCTGGATGGTCTGGTGTACACTGTCAACGAGACTGACCCAGTGACCTTCACCTGCTCAGCCACTGGTATCCCACCACCTGAGATCTCCTGGACGAGGAATGGAGTAGTTCTAGATGAGAGTGTAGACTCGCGCATCAGTCTCAGCAATCCATCTGATCCATTTGCTCAATTCTGGATACACGGCATTGTGATGTTGATGATGTAATTATCCAAAGTACTTGTCCCTACATTCACTGGAGATTGGGTAGCTATAGAAGATATTATGACCAAATATGGAGTCTCACATCTTCTTTCCTCTCCAGTTGCTCCAACCATTGTTGATCCTCCTGAAAACCTGACAGTGGTGCAGCCTCAGTCAGCCACCTTCCTCTGCAATGCTACTGCACGACCCAGGCCAGAGATCACATGGTGGAGGATGGGTTGCCAGCTGATGGAACAACCAGGAGTGATTGAAATCAGTGCTAGTACATTTGGTGAGAGGGAGATTGTGAGCAATCTGACCATCGTAATGGCTGACCCCTCTGATGCTGGTGGGTATGCCTGTAATGCTACTAATGCTGCTGGGCAGGATACTGCAGCTGCTGAACTCACTGTGCATGGTAAGTGACCTTGGTTGCCTGCATGGTTTCTATGAAAATTGTGCTTCAAGTTTAAGATTGTTTATAGTGGCATTGTATCAAATAGCATACTTGATACACAATACACTGGCCAGAGGCTATGATCATAGATACTAGTGGGATGATTCATCATCATGGGTTGAGCCTGAACGAGCAGCACACTGCTGGTTTACTAATTTGTCATGGCATATAGCAGGATTTGTCACTATAGCCATAG